>CM046868.1:16228614-16500297 GCA_025617745.1 Heliocidaris erythrogramma | reverse complement strand
TTGCGGGCTGCCTTTTGGCGTTCCCCTTCCTCCTTCACATCCTTCTTTTTTAAGGGTGATCCTTCGGGTGAGGGTTGGTTGGGTTTTGCTACCTGTGGGTTGAGAGCTGCTTCGTCTTCACTCCTGCCCCGCGTTCGTTCTTCCCGTCCTGGGACATGCCACCCGGGTTTTTATCCGTGCTATTCTAGCAAATAGGTAGATACATTGATTTATTGCTGTAAATCAAGAAAATTATAACTAATTTTGTTATTTACTAGATAAATCTATGTATCTACCTTTGTCCCTCCCTCCAGCCCCTCTCCTTGTCTGACATGTCCTAGATTCTGTATCTGACTGCTCGGAAGAGGAAGAGCATGGCGGCTGCGCGATCATATAGGTGGACGGGGAGAGGGGAGAGCGCGCGCGCGGGCAGGGGCCATGCGCATGCGCGTTTCTGACTTAGTTTTTCTTGATTGACGGCATAGTTTGGGAAACTAGCAAATAGGTAGATACAATTAGATTTATCTAGTAAATAACAAAATTAGTTATAATTTTCTTGTTTTGAATAGTAAGAAATAGGTTTCTTTTTATTATTATATGATCAAAATTAATTTTATCAATGATGGCAGTACATTGTAGTTTAGAAATGGTATGGAGTTATAAGGATAAACGAACTTAGAAACTTAGAAACAAAAAATATGTTTAATCACCTGTCACACATGAGATGCGAAAATTCGTCTATTTCTGTTTATTCTTCTTTTGATCTTAAGTCAATGACAATGACTATGACTACTACAAAATCAAACTCAAGAAGAAAAAGAAAAAAAAAATTATATTTATCTTGGATTCGAACTCGCGACATTCCATATGTGAGGCAGTGACGTTACCGCTTGAGCTATCGAGAATTACCTGTTATGAAGAGTGTATTTGGTAATTATATATAAACGTCCGTATCCACCAAATTTTGCGCCACCAAAATCACCATTTCCCTGAATTTAAGAACGGTCAGAAGCACCCAAACTACCCTTTATTATTAACAGATAATGAGAAAAATGATAAAAAATATAGAATAAAGAGAAGAAAGACTTGTTTCGCAGTCATTTTCCAAATTACGCGCGTGTTCGTCATTGACCGACTCGCACAAACGTCTGTGATAGTTCAAATCGTCTCAAACCACGCAGGTCAATGGCGTTTGGGCATGTAAAAAACCGTGATTTTGAAGCAAACAGGACAAATACAGGCCAAACGAATACCGTTCCGCACATCCAAACAGAGAGGCGGACACGATGCAACGGAAGACGACCTCCAGGGCGAAGCGGGAAAAAAGCCTTTCTTCGACATAGACTCCCCTTTTTACAGCGTACGAATCCTGTTGACTTACGTACGGTACCCCCCTCGATGCCTTACAGTATTATTATGATTGACTCAGTAGTGAATATCTAGAACTAAACTAAACATGTACATGTAATTTCTTGTAGACCAAGTTTTCAGATGGTTATTATCTTGCTTTTAGAATGGGAGAAATGTGACAAAATTTCGGGGGGGGGGAGTTTATTACAGATGTACATGATATTGCTTTAAAAATGAGGAGAACTGTTATAGCAGCCATGCGTAAAGCTGGGGTAATAATTGCGGAGTGCCAGGAGTGTCAAGTCTGACAGACATGAGCACATAACTGCTCTGTGAAAGAATCCACTATTACTATCACTAAAAAAAAGAATGAAGCTGCTTCTGGTTTTCAACTATGGCTGAATATATTTCAGTTATAACCATATTTATAAATCGGAGAGTATGGACTGCATTAATTATGGTCGAACCAGAAAAAGTTTGCTAAATCTGCCAACTTTCATTCTCATCTCATGATTATGGGACAGTGTCTGCCAATGCCTTTATGTTTCTCATCCTGAATGAGTCCAATTAACCTCGAGCGCAGTGTCTCCTTTTAGAGATGTATTGGAATAGCTTTTGAGCAAGAATGCTACAAATTACACATTATACATGAGCAGAAAGAGCAAAAATCACAGAATTTTTTCTAATGCGATGCATTGTGCCATTTATTAATAAGAATGATTCAATTGTAAATAATCAGTAAAATCTCTAAATTACAATATGCAACAAAATCTTGCCAATTGGTACTAAAAAATAGTGTAATTTATAATCACTATCTTTGTGTACCAATTGGCAAGTTTTTGTGGAAATTGTAAGTTTGATTCATATTTGTTAATAAGTATACATTTTTATTTTTCTATTATGTTGGAATGGAAAATAAAAATAATTATTGATGCCAATTGGAGGAGGAGAGGCTGATTGATTGAGACCTGAAGAAACCTCTGAACTGCCCTGAGTTGAAATAGGGGAGTTATTATCCCACCGCTGACGCCAATTAAAATGTGGGGACTATTATCACGGGCAATAGTGTTTGCCAAATGATTTTGCCAGTTGATACATGTGCTTCTGTTTTAGCTTCATTGTTACATTGCCAAGTGCATCTTAGTAGGATTAAATTTCTGTTGTTCTGTGATTACTGCTCAAACACAAAGAATAGATAGGCAGATAGCTAAGACGTATTAAACGGCATTAAGCCTTCATGGAAAACTGGCCTGAATGAATACTGAAATGGATTAGTGAAAGTGTGACATAAATCAGACAAGGAGAAAAGAAGGTGAAGCAGTTTGAAGTTTGAATAAGCCTAATTTCCCGTTATGTTGAGGCAGCCAATTAAAATCTGTCTAATATTTTGAGCACTTTGTTCCTTTAGTTTCTGGTATATTGTTCAATTTTGCCTTTCTGTTCATTCTTGCGGTATCCTCTGATGAGTGCAAGACAAAAAGCTTTGGTATGTCTCTCTTCAACACCAGTTTGAATTACGATATGGGAATCTTCAATCAGTAAATTTACTACAATAAATCAATGTACCTACCTATTTTGCTAGTCTTCTGACTACGCAAGCCATTCGAGTAATTAAAGTCACGACAGTGCATATACCCCCTAGGATCCCGCCTTCCTCTGTGCACGTATGTATGACGCGTGCACACAATCATCCTCTTTCCTTCTCGCAGCCTAAAGAGTTGCAGCTAAGTCACTATTTTCAGAGTTTGCTACTCTTTTAGTGCGTTTCTGGTGACTTTTGCCAATATTTCCGTCCTAGACTTGTTTTAATATCTGTTTAGGGTCGGTTTATGTCTGTCACATATTTATTTTGGTGATTTTTGAGCTTAAATTCATACCTCACTTTTCACCTCTTTCGTATAGTAGCCCACCTGGCATTCGCTTTGGTGTATTGCCGGGCGCTCAGCCCTGTTACGTTTCGTTGGTGTTTCGTGTGTGTGGCTGTTGTGTGCATATACCTTTATGAGAGTGTTGTTTTGTTTGTAGTGCGTGAATGGAAATTTCCACACACTACTTTGGAAAATTCCATTCCGTTTCACTCTCGCTTATTACGCCCTTTTCTTTACACTTGTTTATTGTTTGACTCCTTTATATCTCCTTACAGGTGATAATGAGTTCTTCGAAGGAAGAGCAATTGAGGTCTTGGTTGCCTCTGTACTCTTCCAATTCTTCTTCCCTCCCTTCCACTACTCTCACTTATAAGGGCGACAGGCCAGTGAGTGTGATGGAGACCTCTGTGTTTCGCTCGCCTACCAGCGAGTCTAACACGATGGTCAGGGGAGGTAAGGGCGTCAGTCTGTCGGCTCGCTCTGTTATTTTTGTACCGGGAGCGTCGAGCAAGACAGGCTTTATAGGTAAGTTAGGTGTTCATAAGGTTTCGGACCGAACACCCGTCATTAGCAATTCTGGCTCCCTCCAACTCATGACCACCGCGTCTGCAGTTGGGGGGGGGGGGGGCGGTAGCTAGTATTACCGGGTCCTCTCGACCCCCCTTTCACCGTCGGGAGCCTGGAGGGGGCATTAACTGCTAAGACCGCTAAGCGGTCAGCTAATGATGTTACTGGGTCTTGCCGACCCCCGACCACTGTTGGTGTGTCTGGGGGAATTACAGCCGTTATCGCAAATCCACACCCCGCTAAGAAGACCTCCTCCTCGAGCAGGCACTCGCAGCGGAAGACTGCTGGTTCCCGCCAGCCACTGACCAACATCAGTGCTCCGGGTACTCCAGCAGTGCTGCAATGCAGCAGCCCGTCCATCCCCCTGCAGTCAATGCGAATCAGGGCTCTGGTCGGGGAAGCACAGTCCCTGGTTTTGCGGCCGAATTACTTCTTCCCACTGGGGAGCCCGGCCCGGACAATTTGGGTAGTGAGGCTTCTATACTGCAGCCAAACACTTCCCGTGCTTCTAAACGGCCTTCTATTACGGTGGCTCACACCCCCGCTAAGAAGCTTAAAGCCAAGAAGGGTAAATCCAAGGATAAACCCAAGTCGGGTAAGAAGGCTCAGCCCTCTCTTCCCCCCCCCCCCCCCGACTTTCAATCTGAGTTGCTCAGATTAATGAGACTCTTTGCTGAGCAGCAAGGTTGGGATACTAATCCCCCGACGCTGCCGGCTACTGAGACGGGTTCTCCCCAGTCAGTTGTCACTGTGATGGAGGATGTTCCCGAGTCGGACCCCGGTGTTCTCCCGGTCTCCGATATTCATGATCAGAGCCTTGGACAATTTTGTCAGAAGGCGGTATCTCGACCTACTCCTCCTCTTGGAGCCCCGCCGGGGGAGGAGTCTGTCACTGGTCCGTGGGCATATTTGATTCTGTCTCGCAGGTTTCTACCCCGTCTGTTTCAGAATCTCAGGCCGGCTGGGACCCCCAGCCTTGTCAGGCTATGGAGGCAGATGCCAATTAGGCCCTGTTAGAGAAGTATATGCCAGAAATTTTTCCCCAAGTCCAGTCGGACAGTGATCAGCCATCGCTGTTATTCAGACAGCATGGCCCATCGCCTGGCATTCCTCTTACAAAGGACTTCAAACAGGAGTATGGGGATAGGGAGGCACTCGCCGATGCGGGTCGGGCTACCCGACCTCCCTATGGTAGTGCCTTCTCTTTCTATCCGGAGGATACCCAGGGCTTCTTTTCTGCCAAGGGTTTATCCCAGGAAATTATTGGTATGGGTCTGAATATCAACTTCAAGTCTCAGTCCTATAGAACCGCCGAGAAGCCCCTAGTGAGCTTTGAAACCAAAGTCAGGTCGGGCTTAAGACTATCGGCGTACTTGGATTCACTGTTACGCCTTTGGGCCAGATCAGTTGAACTTGAATGTGACCGAGGAGGACTCCAATTGGTTGGATGAACTCCTGCTTTTGTTAGCTGGACTTCAGTGGTCTCAGCTCTCATCAGCGGCGATTGACATTACTCATCGACGCCACAAGTTGGCGCTCTCCACACTGGGGGTGCTAGAGAAAGACATCCCGCCTCTCTTGCGGGGTATCCCTTCCTCTCATCCCAGCCTCTTTTGGGGGCAGTTTAACGAGGTCTTCCACAAAGAGATAGAGGGTCGCAAACAGGCAAAGGAGATGGCCAGACAATTCTTGCTCGCTCAGCCTGCTCGGCCCTTTCTGAAGTTAAAGTCGGTCTCGACAGGCGCTAACCGCTTAAATCGTCGAGTGACTGTGACTCTCCCTCGGGTTGAGACCCCTTACCCCGAGTGCTTGTGGACAGTGTAGCCAGGCGGCTCCAGAGATTCCTCCCAGTTTGGGAGGCAATCTCCGGCGACACCTTTGTGCTATTTTACATAGATCTGATAGAGCTGAAAAAGGGCGCCATAGAAAGGGTGAGAGATCATCCTCATCTCTGTCTCTCCCCAATTTTTGTCATTCCCAAGCGCTCGGGAAGTTTACGTATGATTCTAAACATGAAAAGGATCAACGGGTTTATACCTCCAGTGCCCTTGATCAAGCAGGACGACCTTGCGATCTCCCTCGATCTCAAAGACGCGTACTTTCACATTCCCATTCACTCTGTCGAGAAATTTGCTGGGATTCGCGTTCCAGGGCGAAACATTCCGATTTTGTGCCCTGCCCTTCGGGCTGAGGCCGGCCCCTTGAATCTTTACCCGAATAGTGTCGGCCCTAGCCGCGTTTCTACGGAACCGCGGCCTCCGATTGTTCGTCTATCTGGACGGTTGGCTCAGAGTCCCAGTTATGCCTTTTACTGCGGCTAACGCAAGACTTGGGCTTTCTGATAAACTGGGAAAAAATCGGAATTATCTCACACACGTACCCCGGTGTACTTAAGTGCGGAGATAGATATCCCGAATCAGCTTGCCCGCCCCAGTCGGGACAGAATTCGACTATCACCATGACCGCACGGTCATTGCGAGTGGCCCGCAGGGTCAGAGCCAGACAACGGCTTCAATTCCTGGGCTATCTGGCCAGTCTAGTGGACATCTTGCCAGACTGCAGGCTGTTGATGAGGCCTTTTCAGAGGCACTTCCTCAAATTTTTCAGACCGGGCAAAGATTCTCCTTTTATGCCCCATATCAATGTTTTGGAAATGATGGCGGTCAGCCTGTCTCTTCATCATTTCAGGTCCGGTCTTGTTGGTCGCACTGTACTCGTCCGTTCTTACGGACAATGTCACAGTAGCTGCCTACATCAATCGCCAAGGCGGCACTCGGTCTTCCTCTCTGAACACCTTAGCTGCCCAGTTGTGGAGGTGGTGCCGGTCTATGAACATTATTCCGGTAGCCTCCTTCCCGGTCAGGACAATCTGATCGCGGATATTCTGTCTCGGGGCAAATGCCTCCGTCAGAGTGGACTCTTCATCCGGAGGTGTTTGCTCTTCTCCAAGAGGTGTGGGGTCCTCTGGAGATCGATCTGTTCGCCTCCACCCTCAATCACCGACTCCCTAGGTATTGCTCGCGGGTTCGGGATCAGGAGGCGTGGGCGCTGGATGCCTTCTCCCTCCATTGGGGAGCTATCCGGGGGTACGCTTTTCCCCCCATTCCTCTGATCCCTCAGGTCTTGAGGAAGGTCAAGGAGGATTTGATAATTCAACCCCTCTCGGGGATTGTTCATCAACGCCCAGCGGTCCTCCACTTGACTGCCTGGCCGTTGTTGGGGAAGACGCCAGAAACTCAGGGCTCTCCGAGAGTTCCTCCCAGTTTGTGATGAGAAGCCGTAGAGACTCCACTAGAGATCTCTACAACTCTCGTCTCGGGGCCTTCTTTTCTTGGTGCGAGAATCAGGGTGTCTCGCCGCCTGAAGCCCCCATTGGTGTTATTGCCGATTTTTTTATCTCCCTTTTCGATAAGGGTAGATCGATTTCAACCATACGTGGCTATCGTTCGGCTATTGCCGCCATCCACGTTGGCTTTGCTGATGGTTCGAGAGCTAGGTTGACTCGCTCCTTCTTTTTGCAGCGTCCATCTTGGAGTCTACCCAAAGTCCTTGACATGCTTGCGAAGCCACCTTTTGAACCGTTGGGTAAAGCGTCCCTTCACCATTTAACGGTCAAGACACTGTTTTTAGTTGCTATTGCTTCTGCACAGAGAAGGAGTATCATGCTCTGTGTATCACACCGGGTCACATCCGTTGGGAGAACCATGGTGTGCGACTTATACCCAAGCCCTCCATTCAGATTGCTTCCTCTGGACAAGTTGAGATTTTTCTTAGACCACTGTCGGACCATTCCTCAGTGCAGGAGGATAAGGTCTGGTGTCCGGTGAGGGCCTTGAAATGGTATTTAGATAGGACTAAGACTCTTCGTCAGAGTGATCAGCTTTTTGTCATCACTCGAGAGCCCTTTTCCCCCACTTCCAGAGAATCCATTTCTAGATGGATATTCGAAGCGATCCAGGCAGCTGGGCCGGAGGCCCTAGTGAATAATGGGAAGCCCCGTGCTCATGATACCAGGGGCATCAGTGCCTCTTGGGCTCTTTTCCAAGGGGTGCCCCTAGTGGACATTATGAGGGCAGCCTACTGGCGCTCCTCCACGTTGAAGAGTCTTTTTCTAACAAGATGTTGCAAGCTGCATCATCATTCTTGGGTTCCTGTTGACCTTCCTCTTGGGACATGCCCCCCAGTTGAATCTGTGCTGGTCTAGCAAAATAGGTAGGTAAAATCAGTAAAATCAGAACTGATTTTATTATTTGCTAGATAAATCTATGTACCTGCCTATGTCCCACCCTCCTACCCCACTCCTTGCCTAGCAACATGTCAAAGTTTGTCTGAGGCTGCTCGTAAAGAGGATGATTGTGTGCGCGCGTCATGCGTACGTGCACAGAGGAAGGCGGGATCCTAGGGGGGTATATGCACTGTCGTGACTTTAATTACTCGAATGGCTTGCGTAGTCAGAAGACTAGCAAAATAGGTAGGTACATAGATTTATCTAGCAAATAATAAAATCAGTTCTGATTTTACTGTTCTGTCACAATATGTAACATCTAACATGGAGAACTCACCCATTCATGCGTACAAAAGTTTCTGTGATTTTTCTGCTTTTACTCATACCAATAAGCCAGTTCCTTATTACATTTGCACATGTGTAGATAAAGGTCACTTGTACCGATTACAAACGACCTTTATACGCTTTCGTAGTGTGTGCACATGTATGATTTTATTTGTTAAACAAGTAGCGTATCAACCAAAACAGATGCACGCACGTACAAAATGCAGTCATATTGGGGTCATTTGTTCCATGTATGGTCTATTACCAATGAAGAATTTTATTCCCTTCAAACAATAAGGACTTTGTACAGTCCTTGTTGCTGTTGAATTTTAATGTGTTTGCAGTGGTAAGGAAAAACAACAATTTGCAGTAGGGAAAATGTTGAGATTTTTATCCTGCAAGATAAAAGAGGAAGTACACTATTAAATCTATTTTGAGGCTCTATTAAACTTTAGTTAATGATCAAAAAATGATGTTTTGATTAATTGATTTAACTAGCCTTGGAATTTTACCTTTAATTAGATGCAGTCATCTTAGAAATGAATAAATCTTTCAAAGATATATGGTAGTTCATTTGGAAATCAGGAAATTAAAGGAGTATTTGTGAAAATCATAGGGCATTATAAAGGGTTTTTTTTATTTATAAGGAAGTTACAGAGGTTTATTATTCATAGAGGCATAGAGGTTGTTTTAGGAAGTAACCTTTATAACAACTGTCAATTGGTAGCTTTTATGTGAGCACAATAGCATTATACTAATGCTTTAAATCCCCCTTTAACTTATAAGGTACCATTATGCCCTGAACTGTGTTATATATATATATATATACCGGTGTATATATATATATATATCCGAAGGTTTGTGGAAGATACATCACTTGTAATTCCTTGTATGAATGTTTGCAGTTCAGAGAGAAAAGGAATAGGACAAAATGCAAGGTAAATGCCATATTTTATTCTATGTAAGAGTTCTTCTCCCATGCCACTGAGTATGACCAAGGTGTAAAGATCCTGTGTCATGTCTGGAATCCCTTTGGCTATCCTAAAAGCAGAATACCTTTTCTGGATCTGTTCAAGTATAGTGGTGTCAACATAGAGCTGGTGGTGCTAGTTCGCAAATCAAGTAACAAAGTTTTGTGGTATCATACAAATGGAGACTAAAAGTAAGTGATTTTATGTAGAAATATCTCAAGCAGGAGATAAGTCTGCTGAGAGCCAGAAGGGCATTAACTTATAACTTTGCTTGCAGTTAAAGTCATCTGAATCGAAGCAGACAGTATTGTAATCACTGGATGTGTTTTATAATATCTTACATTTTGAAATAACTACATTTTAATTTCAATTTAAGAAGCAAAATGAATTAATCTCATTTACCATTTTGTATTTTATTCTTAGCTTCTTGGAGTCAGCCATCATCGAACAGACTTACTGATTTGGTGAGTATGAATGTAAACAGCTATTTTTCAAAATCATTTAATGTTTTAATGAGACATTAATGATCCTAAGGCCAGGTATTGTTTGCATGTTCCCGATCAGTAAGTTTGTTCATTTCTGTACTTTGGTTATTTTTACCTACACTGTAATAGCCCCCAAAACATGATTTGGTTTATCGGTATTTATGCAATCAAGCTGGTATAACCATGAGAGATGTTTTACTTTGAGTGGAGAGAGAGAGAGAGAAATTGATTTCTCTCAGCATTGGTTATCAATGGGGTGAAGCTCAGAATTCTCTACTTGCAGCTAGGGTATTCATCAGTTTGTCATTGCCTCTCAAGATAATCAAGTTGTTATACTGAAGTCATCTTGTCGGTTCAGTTTTTCAGGGTTACACCATGTAATCTTTCAAGGAATAAGAGCCCCGAAAAGGGCTGGTGAGCTCCGCTATTGGAGCTCTGTGGTTCTCGACGTTTTGATCAGTATGCTCGTCTTCAGGAGAAATCTCCATGAGAAGTCATCTTGTACTCATGGATTGAGAGAAAGAAAGAGAGAGAGAGAGAAAGAGCGGGAGAGAGAAAGAGAGAGAGAGAGTGAGAGTGTGTTCCGTACGACAAATGATATTTTTTCCATGTATTTCATCCACGAGTGAAAAATCTCTTGATATGGCCATGACTAATGGCAGTGATAGCAGTAAGCACCATTATTTAATGGTAATATTGAGAGTTTCTTCATTTTTGGATGAAATATGAGGGAAAAAGACTTATGTCGTATGGGACACATTGCAAGGATTCGCCCTGACATCGTTTTTCTGAACACTGCACCCGAAGACCTTTCTACCATAATGGAGGACCCATATACAAACTTAAGGCTGTATTCATCACTAAAGGGCAAGGAGTGAAAAGGAAATGTTCACCAGGTTCTATGTGGATTTTATGACACAATGGAAGACCGCTCCTATGATCTCCAGGCACCTTTTTCCAACTCAGACAGTGTTGAAGTATCTAGGTATTCAGTTTTGGAGGATACCGTGCATGCCTGGAAGGCTCTTAGAAGAGCAAAAACAAAAAAAAGCTGATGCTACTCTTTATATAGCCTGGTACTTTTATCTATCTCAGCAACATAGTAGCCATTTTAGAATCTAAATAACTCAAATAATTCCTGATACTACAAAATTTCAATATGGCACAAAAAAGAGACATGATAACGAAGCTTTTCGACCTGCACTCATAAGGTTATCACGCAGGTATGTAACAAATTACTCAAAATCAACTACTGTATAAGCTGATATTTTCACGTACAGATATTTTCGCGAATGGCGACCTCTGCCACATATTCGCGTGTTGTTAAATTCGCGTTCACCACCACACAACAAATCTAGGGAAATTCCCTGACATCAACCATGCAGTTTACGATCATGCTGTTTGTAAACACTAAGCTCACGAGTTTGTTCTCGCTATACACACAACTCCCGTCACATATACTCACTCATTTCGACTCGTATCGTATCTCTTGAGCTTGCAGTGTACACACACCCCCATACTAGTACACGCCCTCAGCCCAACCCCGAACAACACAATCACGTTCACGCCACCCTCGAGCTCGCACTCTTTCAAAACCCGGTCTATGCATATATTAACACACGTGTATGCGCAGCGCAACCTTTGCAAGCCCCGTACTCGCTGTTGTTGCCCCTGGATACCAAAGAAGGAAACCCGAATGTGGGGCAATCCCTTTACGTCATCCCCTTTTGAACACACAGTAAATGCGACCGCATGGTCATGCTGAACCTTTCAGCGTAAGAAGGCGGGGAGGGGGTTGGACGGAATTGAAGCAATTTGATTGGAGGAAGGGGTGCCCGTTGAGTCAATTCATTGGCTGGGGCATTCGAGGCTGGCTATACATATCGTTATGTACAAGAGGAATAAAGGGAGAAAACATTGTAAATATTTTCGCGCGTTGTTAAATTCGCGGGTGATCTTTCATTCGCGAAATTCGCGAAAATAAAACCCTCGCAAAAATAACAGCTTATACAGTATATTATACTCGATGAACCTGGACGCCGTAATTTCAGAATAATTGCTAAGCTTGGTTCATCAAGTATAATATGTAATTTGTTACATACCTGCATGATAACCTGATGAGTGCAGGTCGAAAAGCTTCGTTATCATGTCTCTATTTCGTGCCATATTGAAATTTAAATAACCTCTTGAAAATCACTTTTACCAGCCAGCTTCTCTCATCTCCCCTTCACCAAAGCTTTAGATTATTAAAACCCCATTTTATACCCTAGGATTAAAAAAATATTGAAAACAAAATGTGAAATATTAATTTCAAGGATAAACGGTAGGTTCAATATTGTCTAAACTCCCCGAAAAAGCCTTTGCTGCGCTCTTGGACCCGGAAGTGTCCCATAATTTCTGGGATGTGTCAACGATCTACAATCACACGTTTTTCAGATCCACCATATGTTAGACGAAACCGCTACGAGCAGGCCTGGCACGCATTCTGGCCTGGCGTCTTCAGCACTGTATGCTGAAAACGCCCGGTCAGAATGCGTGCGAGGCCCATTCATAGTCGGGCCCACTCATAGCGGTCTTGTCTTAACGTACAGTGTATGGTGGATCTGATAATGACATGACTGTAGGTCAATGACAAATCCCAGAAACCTGATTTAACATGACATTGTTTCTTTACAATTTCCTTTTCGTTACCAATAGTGTATATGAGCTTTATTAATAATAGCGGATATCATATCCTATATTCATTGCTTCCCTAACATTTTTATGTAAAATGGAAAACCATTGAGGCTGACTATGGAGTGCCAAGGGTATTATTCTATTTTCAAATCAATGATTTGGTTACAGATCACAAGTGTTGTACTGGGCTCCCCTATAGCCATGTAATATTTGGCATCCCGCCTAAAATTCCATTTGAAATTTAACAGTCAGTTCTTCCACGAGAAGTCAGTTTCAGTTCCTATATTTTGAGGGGGCTCTTGAACTATATATTCTCAAATTTGATTATATTCATACAATATTTTTGACCTTACGTACAGTACCTTTAAATAATCTGAAGCTTCATAATAGAAAGCTTCCTCTCCAGCTGAATTTTATCTTGACCTTGTCATTGACCTTTAAGCCTCTTTCATACTTGAGGCATTTATATGTACATTAACTGCAAAGAAAAAAAAAGGAAAATGAAATGAGTTAAGCATAATGTGCTTTACATTTATGTATCTTATAACACAGAGATATATGTAAATATGCTTAGGGGCTTTTGTTTCTATTTTTCTCAGCCCTGCTTACCATTCATGTCAAATTTTATTCTATTTTGCCCTTGACGGTATCATGTGTTAATGAGACATTTATATATTGTTCTTATATAACATACCCTGCTACAGTCTTGCACAATATGCATATTCTTTTTTATGTTGTCGTAAAATCAAGGTGTTATATTAAAAGATAAAAAAGTGAAATACATGTACTGTAAACGCTGTTATTTTCGCGCAATTAAATTTTCGCGCTGAGCGACCCCAAGACATATTTGCGGATTCTTAAATTCGCGCTGCACAATTACACGCTCGTATGTACACCCACTCCATTTATTAAATTACACACAAGCAGTCCATTCAAATGCATACGGCATGCGCAACTACACACACGCGCTCAAAAGTGAGTTGGACACGCACATACATATTAATGTGCTGAAGCGCGCAATTCAACCCGCAAAGGAAATCAGGCTAATATTTGCGCGAGTTCTAGAATTCGCGCCCACCAAAAATAGCGCGAAATCCATGAAAATTAATGTACCGCGAATATTTCTGCATTTACAGTATGTGCCGTTTCATAGAAAAAATGTTGCTTTGATTTTTAAAGTTAAAATTTTTCAGTCTTTAATTCCCCTTGGGTTGATAATTCCAACATTACATTTTGAATTTTTTTGGACAAAACATGTTGGATGGATTCAAGCAGACTCGTTATTGCTTAAAATGATATGCAATTGGATGAATGCATCATGTACATTGTATGTGTAAAGAGATAAGGATATTACGGCACTAAACTTTTTTTTCCCCTAATTACAAATTTACTTATATTGGAAGGTGTAATATATTCCTACTTATTGGCCTAAATCATTTTCTAATAAGATATCAGAAAAGGGTATGAATAAAGATATTCCAACACCCGGTATCGTCTCCTACTCATTTACATGGGGGCTGCCATTTTCTTGCTGATTTGGACTTGTACATGAACCATTGAGAAATGTTCCAGTCAAGAAGATATTTTGAATCCAAGGCCTAAATTACTTTTCTTCATTACCTAAAATTAAATCTTTATAATGATATTTTTAAATTGTCTGGTTTTGCTTAACAAAAATCTATTTTCTTGGGTTTGCCAAACAGAGCAGAACATAATATATGCAGCATGCATTCTGACTTTTCAAGTCCATTATCCGAAAGCAGGTGAATGCATAGTTTGCCGCTATAGATGCTCAGGGAAGAAGCATCCATAAAATTTGAATTAATTTGCTCCGTCCCATACGTCACAGTATTCTATTAAGCAAATATCGATTTTCAACAGAAATATTGAAGGAAATCTTCAGTTTAAAAATAAATTGACATATCTATTCTATATTTTTAATCTCAAATTGGTTTTTAATTTTGAAAAAGGCAATTGGGCATTTGGATTAAGAAAATCTTCATGGACACATAAAAAAAATGGCAGCCCCCATGTACTGCTAGCAGACGATACATATTGCTAGCAGATGATAAACTTTGCTCAGAATCGTATCGATCTCGTATATTTTGACGCGAAGCCATATAGTCTAACAAGTAGAATAAATAACACCTTTGAACACTATCGTCTTTATTTTTTGAGGTTCATTCTCCTTTAAATGGAGTTACTTCTTAATTAAGTATAGGTGTTAAAATGGATATCTTTGAATGTCCTATGTCAAATTTGAGTACTAAATGTTTCATTGACATTAATTAACTTTATGAAAATAAAAGTCATATATGACCTTTAGCCCAATTTCAAAGGTAAAATTAGATATTGAATAACCGGGGAGGGATAGAAATTGAAACGCAGTATGGTACGTACATACATGTATATATATGATTAAAATAATGTTTCCTTTGTGTTTGAACATAACCTTCTACACCTTATCTTACTGAGGTCTTAAGATTAAATTACAGGCCTCAGGATAATTTTATGTCAAGAATAAGTGCTGTAGCCTGGCAAAGTTCTGGCAAAATCTCTAATGGGAGGTATCAAAAGGTTGTATTAGAAAAACAAAAGAACCTAGAATCTGTCAAAAGTTGTGATTTTTGCGCCAATTGTGTTCCTACAAGGTTGTTGAATTGTCAGCGGAAAGGGATGATTATCGAGAGAATGCATTTTGTATGAAGGCATATGCTATTCCAAGCCCATTAGTGGGTGTATTGTTTTAAAGAAAGTATAATGTCTCTTAGACGTGATACCAATCAGAGAAGAAGTCGGAGGGACAATATGTACTGCTCCAAAGTTTTCTATCAAACCCTCATGGGATGTGCGCTTGAGGTTCAGGAAAAACGAAAGGGGGCAAAACGTCGGGTAATTATTTGACCATTTAAAGTATTTTATTTGTTTGGCTGTAATTGGTATTTGACTTCATTATACATAGGTAAATGAACATGCATGTGTATGTTCTCAGGCCGGATCCATACTGTGTTTTTAGTCTGTACTCATGATCAATTAATATTGTCAAACAGTGTCAAACGTTAGTTTTCAGTTTTGCGAGGCATTTATTGAAGTCTTTGTTGAATGAAGATTTATAGTTTAGTTTTGTTATGTTTAATTTAGTTCTCATTTCCTAAAAAAAAACAAGTACAGTGGTGCAAGATTATTATATTCATGTTACACAGCCTTTTTATATTACATGAAAATTAAAAAGAGAACTTCAAAAAAGCCTATAAGGCTTTGTTGGTGTAAGTTCCCACAGATACATAGTGTATAACTAGCTGTGTATATCATTGATTCATTGGTAATGATTATATCTTGTTGTAAATGTGCAATTCATAAAATGTACATTGTATTACACTTTTTAAATACATATATATGTTACAGTGGTCACCTCTTAAGGCTATGTCACACAGCCACTACGTACAATTTGCGCATGTTCCACGTATAAAAATTTGGTCATACGTGGAACGGTCGTGGAAAGCCTAAAATCTGTGTATGCATATCGCAAAAATCACACACATCGCAAAAATCACACACAACTGTGTAAGATTTACGTTAGAATTGCGTTTTAACTACGTAAAATACGCATAAATTGCGTAAATCTCAACCGACCAAAAATTTTGAGCAGCTCAAAACCGAAATCACGTAAAGACCCGTCTGTCTAAACCCTCGATGGATATCTGCGCACATCGACGAATGAAACACTTATGAATTACTTATATCGCGCATGTATCATGAATGACCAAAATTTCATACGTGGAATATGCGCAAATTGTACGTAGTGGCTGTGTGACATAGCCTTTATATAAAGAACACTGTTATAATAAACTCTCGTTATAACAAGGTAATTTCACTGGTCCCACTTCTTTGGATTCTTTTGTTTTTTAACCCTGATATAACAAGGTTTTGATATAACATGGTAATTTCCGTGTTCCCAAGGAGTATGTTATAACGAGGTTCCACTGTACATGTATATAGATACGGTACCCCTTTGGTTCAATTATGTACTAAAGTTTGCATTGTTCCTGCATGCGTTTGCATGCTTGTCTCGTTTATATTAAAGAGATTGAGCATGTTTTCGTTGTGTGAATGTGTGCATGCTCCCCTACCAGAGTTTGAATGCGTACTGGGAGGTGTGTTTCCATTGCCCACATGACATGGGCCCCATCATCAAGGCTTGAAACTAGCAGTGACCTAGTCTCGGGGGGGGGGGGGGGGGGGGGCGGGGCCACCAGACTGCTCTGTCGGGCAACCAAATATTTAAAAAATTTAGAGAAATAGTTGCCTAACATGGCAAATTAACAATTTTGTTTGTTGAATATACATGTAAGGTACATGTAGATGTAATACTTGTATGTAAGTGAAAGTCTTCCTTTCTTCTCTTCTTTTTCTTTCAATAATAAGCCATAAGGCAATAAGGAAGACTCTCTGGCGATTAGCTGTTAACAAATAAATAAACATAGTATATGCTAAGAGCCAGAAGGGCGTTAACTCATACATAAAATGCGGAGTTAATGCCCTTCTGGCTCTAAACAGGTGATATAGTATTGAGATTGAGAGGTAACCAATTTCATGTTTGCACAACCTGGTATATGTGCCACTGTAATTAAGAGTTATATCATTGTCAACTCTAGATGGCAGTACAATGATTTACAAATTGAAGTTCATTTATTTATGTACATGACAGAATGCTTTTCTACTTTTCAATGCTTCTCTACTTTTCAATGCTTCATGTTCCTTTGTTATGTTTTCATTATTATGTTTCATCATACGTTTAAACTACATGTAATTTTTATTTACGCATATCATTTTGTTATTCATTTTGAATAAATAAAATACATGTATATACGTGTATCTCACTTTAAAAAAAAGATTGATAATATATGCATAAATCACCAAACAAAACAAACACAAATGCAATACAAGCAGTAAAATATGATTTTAGGAAATGTAAATTGTAAAATATCATGCTTTAAAGAAATTCAAAGTTTTATAGGGTGCTTTTTTTCACTATTTTCAACATTCCTGTGTGTGTTTTTAATTGTCTTTATAATTTTTTGTCTCTATCTCTTTGCATGTCCATCTTTTTCCCTCCAGCAAAAGGGCCTCATGCGTAGAATGAGTGAAAGGGCTGTCAGTAAAATTCCTTCAGCCCCTCAGGATCAGGTGAAGTTTGTCTTAAGTATCATCTGTTGAGAGCCAGAAGGGTGTTTAATCTGTGATATGTGCATTAATGCCCTGCTAGCTCTCAGCAGAGGGTATACTCCATTTTAGTGCAATATATAGAATACTACATTCAGACAATTGAGAGCCAGACGGGTGTTAACTCTGTGATATGTACATTAATGCCCTTCTGGCTGTCAGCACAAACTATGAGCCAGTGGAGTGAAATATGTAGAATGTTAATTTGGTCAGCTGAGAGCCAGAAACTTGTTCTAGAGTCTTTTTTATCTCTCAGCTGATGGCTTGTTCAGTTTCATATCACCTTACAATTAGATTGAGTAGACAACAACGCCCTTTTTGCTCTAACCTGGAATTTTGTCTGACCAGTTTCATATTAGCTTACCTTTACTTTTAAAGCAGATTGAATATACAGCAATGCACATTTAGCTTTTAGCTGACAATAAGTTCAATCCCAAATCAGGTAGTATTTAGGTTAGTATCTTGGCTTATTTCGATATCTTGACATGATATGGATATCATCATTGGCACACCTAAGCAGACATCCAAAATCAACTTAAATGGTGTGTCAGTTGGAGATGCTATAATCAAGCCATCTGTGAATGCAAGGAATCTCGGAGTACAGTTTGATGTGCACTTGAGTATGGGTGATCATATCACAAATGTCTGTAAATCTTCATACTACATGATCTATAATCTCAGACGTATCCGGAAATACTTAAATAAGGATATTATGAGAGATATTGTTCATGCATGCATCACTAATAAGTTGGACTATTGTAATGGTCTACTGTATGGGATCCCTGACTGTCAAATATCGAGACTGCAAAGATTTCAAAACACTTGTGCAAGGCTGATTAGTGGCTGTTCCGAATTCACCCGTATCACCCCAATTTTGAGAAATCTGCATTGGCTACCTGTTCGCCAAAGAATGACTTTCAAAATCTTGCTTATAGTATATATATAAGGCGCTTCATGGTCAAGCTCCTATGTACATCAGATAATTGCTGAATTTCAGAGTCGATCAACATAATCAAAACCTGCGCAGTTCCCAAGATACTCTGCTTCTCCAAATCCCATTCGTAAAAACAAAAGTAACACTGGGTGATCATGCATTTGCCTGTGCAGCCCCTAAACTCTAGAATAACTTGCCATTGGAAGTTAGGAAATCACCATCTGTGAATATGTTTAAATCAAAACTCAAAGCATATCTATTCAATTAATAACAAGCATATTAGGAGCTCATATAGCGCAGTAGAATATATACTTATTGTTGGATAGTTACTGCGCTTTATAAATGTATTATTATTATTATTATTATTATATTTTGTCATAGCCTAAAAAGTGTTTAATAATACGAAATATAATAGATCAAGTTATTGTTATCGTACAGCTGGTATTGGTCTGTCACTGCAATAAAGGAAGACGTAGACTTGTGTATACTGAAATCAGGGGGGCGTTTCATCAAGTGTCTTCTCTGTGATTTTTACCGACAAAGTTGCTCTCAGCCAATCAGATGCAAGGATTTCAGTAGCTTATGACATTTATTGCAACTTGTCATTGATGATGTTATGAAACAGGGCCCAGGTGTAGAAATGCATTTTTACCTGCAATCTGCTTATCATTTCACTTTAGAAAAGAAACACTATGCCAACGTTGTGCCAAACTGTGAGGAGAGTAAGTTGTCCATGTATCTTGCTATTCATCTTCAAAAATATGTTAACGTGAGAAGGTTTACGGTTCACCATGTAGTTAGTTATGAAAAGGACTAACCACAGGCTGAGCCTTCTCATCTGGTTTACAGTCCTTTTCAGGACTTCACACTTTCAAGAAAGATTTCTTCTACACTCTCTGAATTTCCATCTCGCCTTTCCTTTTCTTCTCCTCTCAAGTTTTCTCCACTTTCTTCTTCTTACTCAATAGTCCTTTTCAGGACTAACCACATGGTGAACCGTAAACCTTCTCCATGTTATCAGTACCACCATGCAAACCTCTACCTTCAAAAATATGTTGTGTCTGAAAAAATGGTTTGAAGGATTTTCACTACTGTACATGGGCTGTATTTTCCTGCTGATCTTGGTACAAATATTAGTCAATTCCTATGCTTGGCTCTTTGTCCAGTTTGTACACTATGGTGCTTTCTGCAAATTATTTTATACTTATATGTTTGGGTGCTTTAAATAGCGAAACAAAATGGCCCACAAAGACGCGGGAAAGACGCAAAGAGTAAAACTGCTAGTTTTGTCTATGCTTGTGAGATTAGAATCAGACATATCTGAATAAAAGTTTTCATAATATTTTGCTTAAAATGTTCAAAGAGGTATATACTAATTTCTACATCCTAATATTTTGGTGCTGCCTCTATAGAATAAACTTTTGATTATGAATAATTTTGTCAAACCTTCGCTCTCTGTGTGCGCCCAAGTAAAACTGGGTATTCAAATGGCCATAGCAACCAGTATGAAGGGATTATCAGATTAGGCTGAATTTTGGCACCCTGCTTCATTACTCACTCCAAAAATCAATTTAATACCTTTGGAGGTAAAGTAGTAATTTGGCATTGAATGAAAGTATTACAAAAGCTCTCCAAACATTCATTAGCTCAACAGGTGAAAAAAAGGAGTCATTTTAAAATGCCCCAAAAACATATTTCTAAGTCGAATTACGACTCACAAACTTGAGACATGATAGAATGATAATGAAACTACCCATTTCTATCAAAAACAGAAAATCAACTGATCCAAGCAAATTTACTATTTTGGGCTGTTTGCTACGTTGTGGTCCTTGCGACTTATTGTAGGTTTTGAGGCGGCGGGTCACATACATGTATATGCATCTTTCCTGCGTTTTTACATGCCATGACGTTTCGCGAAGCTACCTTAAAGAGAAGGTTGAGTTCTGGGAAAGATGAAAAATAATTTGTGAGCTTTCTCATGAATGTCATTTTGGAAGAACATCATAGTGGATATGTTCCCTGAAAAAGATTGCTTTTCAAATGCTCTCATATATGACGAGAAATAGCTGAACTGTTCGGGCTCAATATGCATGTCACACGTGTGTGCAGTCCATACCCGTTTCTGTGTGCAGTGCATGTCCATTTCAGCAAGATTGGGTCAATTTCTTATCGTTTTGATGATTCCAAATCCTCACAGTATACACCAATTCTTATGTAGACATGATCTACCTTTCCCAATTGCTTTGAGGCAGTTTCTTTCGCAATTTAATCGCATGACCAGAACTCAACTTTATCTTCAACCCTCAGTATTACATACCGGTAACTATTATATCATTGTGTGCTAGAAGAAGAAGGGTGTAAATTCATGTCATTTTTCAGAAAGAGTTATGCCCTTCAGGCTGTATTGAAATTATATCATATGTTGAGAGCCAGAATGGCATTAAAGGGAAAGTCCACCCTGATATTAAGTTGGTTTTCTTTTAAAAGAAGCAGAACAAAAAATGGATCAATGAATGGTTGAACAAAATCTGATAAGAGATAACAAAGTTATGAATTTCTGAACTTGTAATCAATGAAACACAAATTGGCAACTCCGTGACGTACATGTATCTTGCAAGCTCCTCTCCCATTTTCACCAAATCAAAAACTTCATAAATATTAATTTTCTTTGTTTTTGATGAGGGAATAGATTTTTATCATACAGGTTTTGTGTAAAAGCTAAATATTTTCTCTAGAGCAAGTGGAAATTTATGATATTTCAGAGACAGATCCAGGATTTCCCAATAGGGGGGGGGGGCCGAAATATGAAAATTGCAAAGTTCAATCACCAATTACATCAACTCATTACATAGGAGTAGCGTACCTGTATCTGCACGCGGGCTCAATTTCGAACTCAACGTGACAGGTGTCTCTTGTACAAATTAATATACGTATTTCTGTGAGGACTGACATCACTTGCCCAATCAATTTGTGGATTCTACATCTGGCGAGCGAGCGAAGCAAGCTAGCAAATTTTTGGCACTTTAATTTTACAGCCTTTAGAGGAAATATTATTACCAAAATATACGAGATAAGGTATTTACATAGATAAGGAAGAAACAAAAAGTATATTTATATATATATATATAGAGGCCTTATTTTATGTTAATATACACGTATAATTCATTGGAATGAAGCGCCGGGAGCGTCACAACGTGACGGACATGAGCCATTCTCATCATAAGTTCCATCTTTTCAAAGGGTGTGCGTAATAACGTTAGTTCGTTGAAACCCCAAAGTCTGTGGGTCGTACTTGCCCCTCCTATGAAAATACCCTTGCGCCACCCCTGACAAAGGAGTCAATGAATGTTTAAGTGAGTGTGTCCTAACCATATAGGCCTGTGCATGTGGAGCATGCATGTTGCTTTAATGTTCATGGTTCAACAGCCCTGCTTGCTAGTCTGAATTCCTTGTCAATTGCCGTAAAGCATTGTAAGGACATCACATACCCACACATTGACTCCTGTACGAGGGTTGAAAATTTGACAAAATCTGGAAGCTACCTTGAAAAATACTCTTGAATTTAATTAAACGGATTTATATATAGATTAAATCACTTCCAACAAAATTCAGCTAACGTAGCCGTAACGTTAAGCCTCACGCTAACGTTAGATCTAACGTTAACAGTTAGTCTAATCACGTCTACCCTGGGGTCGTATTCTGAAAACGATGTTTTTTTTGTTAGATCCCGAGTGTGACGACATCAAAACATCGCTATATTTCTGGCGAATCCTCGGATATTCCAGATGCTGAGAAGAGCTTTTATTTGTGTTGTTTTTATAATCATCAGATACGCAGTTGACATAAAACTTATACGATTGCCATCTGTATGCTTCCCAGTTTGTAGTGATACATTAATTGCCATATTTGTGATTTTCTTTGAATATCTACTTTAATGATTGCGCAAAGATGGCTGTGCTCGCGTAAAGTTAACTGAGACATCTGCGCAAGCACCAATGATTAGTGTTTATTGCGTGCAATTTCAATTTGTTATGAAAATTAACATAGTTTTCCTTAACATAAAAGATAACAGATAGTTTTTAGAATACCGCCCCAGGTCCCTGGACATCTACCCAACATCAATGAAAGAAGAAAGATCAAAAGTGTCAGCATCCCTCTCTCCACTTGTCCCAGATCGTCGTCGAAAAGTGAGATAGACGTAATATGCGCATGCGCGAGCTGAGAGCTAGAGCACTAGCTAGATAGAGAAGGCGCTAAAGTTAGAGCTGCTATAGAGATCATCGAGATTATCGATAACCAACGAATGCGCGCAATTTCACAATTTCAATGTGCGCGCACAATGTGTACCCGTACGTACTCCCAGCAATTCCCGATGTAGAGCTCTGCCCCCTCAAACAAATAAAGGGCTTCCAGGTCGTATGTCTCCCCCCCCCCCCCCTCTCTTTCTATCTTTCTCTTTCTTTCTTTCTTTGTTTTTCTCCTTATCTTTTTTTCTTTCTTTTCTTTCCCCTTTTTCTCCTTCTTTCCTCCTTTCTTCTTCTTCTTCTTTTTCTTTTCCCCTCTTTTTTCTTTTTTTTTTTCGCCGCCAATAGGGGGGGCCGCAGCCGATTCGGCCCCCCTGGATCCGCTAGTGTATTTTCTGTACCGGGCAAATGGGAGAGGAGCTCGCAAGATACATCACAGAATTTGATTGATTAAAGTTTAAAAAATCATAACCTTCTTATTTCGGATTTTGCTCAAACTTTCACTGATCCGTTTCTTTAATTTTGTCTGCTTCTTTTAACACCAATTTAATATCAAGGTGGACTTTCCCTTTAACTCTGTGCAAATTGATATGAGTTAAATACCATTTTGGCTCTCAACAGATGATATATGAAGTTGTGCAAATGTTACTTATACATGTAACTGCTTTCATGTTCACAAAAATCTTCAAAATATGTACAATTATTGAATTGCCACGAATATTTCAAAATGCAAAGTACATATCACAAAATGCTTTCTGTATACTATGTCTTGTGTGTTTCCCTTATCTTTAAAAAAAATATAATGTATAATGTAACTTTTCACCATGTGCACAAAAATGTTCTAATATGGACAATATGCTTTCTCTGTACTACGTCTTGTGTCTTTCCCTTTTCTAAAGAAAAAATGGCATTGTACACTACTTTTTTTTTCTTTTTCCTATCACTCTTTTATGTGTAAAAAATATAATTTAAACTTCCACCATGTTTAATCACAGTGCATTATTTTGTTTCATCAAGGAGATACTAATACCTCCTTGGTTTCACTGAATACCTCATACATATCTATGTGGTTAGCTTGTTTTTAATGTACATGTAGGCTTGCCCAGGCTTTCTAAGGGAAATAAATGGCATTGTACGGTACTATTTTTTTCTTCTTCCCATCACTCGTTTTTGTAATTGTAATGATGATAATGATAATACTCAGTTGTTGTATAGCGCCTATCACTGTATATTTATCAATGTCTCTACGTGCTTCCAAAGAGCTTTGAATTATTACCCTTTATGGCTTCCGCATACAAGATCTGACTGGGTGATTAGTTGTGAATCTTAACTGATTGAATTTTAGAATAGATGGTGAAATTGAAAATCAGAAGAAAGCTAATAACAGCAACAAACATTTAAAAAATAATTCAATTATGTAAAATACTTTGGGCAGAAAATGTCCCCCCCCCCCCCCCCCTTGCAAAAAGAAAAGAAAAGAAGAAAGACAAGTGAATGAATGAGATTAGTACAAGTCTCAGACATTCTTGGAGTAAATGGTGAGAAAAACGTGATAACATTAGGGCAAAAGAGGGGAAAATATCACGTTTTTCAGCTTTTAATACTCCACATGTCAAGTGATTCATGTCTCTTCTTCTACACATGCAGACATCTAATTGAATACATTAGGGGAAGAACAGCCCAACTCCATATAGACAATTTTGTTAGCTATTTTTAAGAAAACTTAATATTTTGAGATGTTTAAATAAGAAACTTTTCATCCTCACAGAAGTATTGATACATAAACAGACATTATTTAATACATGAACATAAAAAGATGCTGTTTCTTAATCAAACTTTTATAAAAAAAATTCTGAATAAATAAGAAAATTGTAATGGAGTTGGACCCTTCTTCCGCTCATGTATGCAATTAGTGTGGAAGCAATTCATTACGATAGCAGACATCCCTTAACTGTCCTAAAATCCCATTTTCAAATCATTTTGGGTAGATCAGAGGATGCGAGGATATTCCTGGAACGAAAGGAAATGCTCGGATCTGAGAGGAAAATACAAATTTCTTACTAACCCATGGAAATATGTATAATACCCTAGGGGTAGGGAATTGGTGATTATTAAGTTTCCAGATTTGGGGGGAGGTGGGCAGAGATAGATAGTGAATAGGAAGGACTGCATCAAGCAATGCCTAGATCATTTCTTTTTTAAATAACTGATGTGTTTTTCTTTCTGGGAATGTCCAGTAGTATTAATATGTTCTTTAATAATATTTTATATTCACCCTCTGATTTTAAATGTATTAAGATTCTGAATTTAAGAAAATCAATGAAACTATTTTTTAATATATTCCAAAGCATTTACATATGAAGATATATGAATACTTACAATCTTATCTTCTTAGCAGTGAAAGTATTTATTTATATTATCAAATTTATGGTTTTATTTTCATTTATTGAATCAGTGTCATCTAGGAGATATTTCATATAAAGGAGAAAAGTCAGTCAGAAATTCTCAAAAGTAGAATGATTTATACTTGAAGAATTTGTATTCAAAATGTGTCAGATACACGATTATATTGAAACACATTCATGTGGTTAATTAAATGTTTGATGCACATCTGTCAATCCAGTCATAATTTTCTTGCATGATCAAGGAAATAAATTTCAATAAATCCTGACCTTTATAAAGTTGAGTTCTGGTCATGCAATTGCATTGCACAAGAAACTGTCTCAAAACAGTTGGGAAAGGTTGATTACATAGTACATAAGAATTGGTGTATGCTGTAAGGTTTTAGAATCACCAAAATTAGAAGAAATTGAATCAATCCTACTGAGAGTCACATGCATTGCACACAGAATTGTGTATATGGAACTACACACACGTTTGGCCCGAACATTTCAGCGGTTTCTTGTCACATTTTGGATGTGAGGGCATTTGAAGAGCAATCCTTTTTAGGGGACATTTCTACTATGATAATCTTCCAAACTGACGGTGCTGAGAGAGAATGAGAAAGAGAATGAGAAAGCTCACAAATTATTTTTGACCTTTCCCAGAACCAAACCTTTTCTTCAAGTGCCTTTGATCCATATATTGACTTGAGTATAAGCATCAAACAATTTGAGTGTGCAAAATGATATATTTAGCTAGCAAAAAAAAAAAATATTTCAAATGTAGTTATGCATGTCTTTTGCATGGCATACCATTTGTAAAAGGGAGAGCAAGAAAATACAAAAATGTGTTATGGTAAAGCATGGATGTAACATCCAATTATGAAGTAAAGAATGAGTGAAATAGCGCCATCATCTGTCAGAGTAGGAACAGCTCCATCAGAATTTGCACTTGCTTTATGCACATTCACAAGTGTAGGTGTGTTGGTATCACTCTTCTTCAAAGCAGCACCGTAATCATTAATGTGAATTGTATTGACATCCTATGATTTCCTCTGGAAAAGTCAATTTCTAAATGTTGACATACATATAGGGGCACACAGGTACATTTCTATTCTTTTGTGAATTTATAAGATAATCTTCATCTTATATAACATTGTTCTTATGGATTTGCAAGTCTTTCCAGGAACTTTTGGTTAACAAGGATATTCCTGATTACACATCAATGTGTCTCTTGCCTTGTTTGTTTCCCTTTAATGTTTAATTTTATTGCACTATTAACCCTTTTCTGGAATTTGCACTTTGATTGTAATTACATGTATATGTTTTTCGTCACATATTTGCATCATTTTTTTGGTGTCCTGCAGCATATTTTCTAAAGCTCTTCCTGAAATGCACCTTTGGAAATCTGCAGCTTCTCATATTTTAATGAATTGACAATAACACCAGATCTTCTAGCATTTTAGAAAAAATGGCTGTCAGTATATTTTATCCTATTCTTTTGGTAGATAATATTTTTGACTTGCCTGTATGGATATTGCATTTTTTTACTAAAAAAGAAGAGATATGCATATTTGATTACCTATATGTTATTTTAATATTCTGTTCTTATCTCTCCCTCTCTATCCTTTCTCTTCCTCAACCTCCCTACCCCCCTCTCTCTCTCTCTCTCTCTCTTTCTCTCTCTCTCTTTCTCTTTCTCTTGTTTTTCTCTCTCTCTCGCTCTCTCCTGTTCCTGCATCATTAACCACTCTCCTTCATTCTCCCCTTATTCTCCTCACCCCCTCCCCCTCCCCCCCCTCTCTCTCTCACTCACATTCCTTCACATTTCTCTCCACTTCTACATTTCTTTTCTGAACTTGTCTGGCTGTATACATCTACAGGACCATGAAAGTGAACTTTATCTGACCCCAGCAGGTAGAGTAAAGTTCATATTTTTTTCCATCTGTTCAGAGCCAGAAGGGCATAATCCATATTACTTAACATGGTCTTTGTGTCCTACTGGCTCTCAAAAGATGATTTTTAACCCGTACAGTGCCAAAAAGGAGGAATTTACCTCTAACAGAACTTTGTGAGACATATCTGCAAAATATGCCCTTTTTTACTGATTGTTTCAATACAGATACAAACATTGTCAAATGTTAACAATCTTCTCAATTTTGAGATATGAACCCTTTTTTTTTTAGTTTCAAGAAGAAAAAGAAGCATTTTTGTTTGTTTAGAAATATAATACATGTATATAAATTTATATAAGAATGTATAGTGTTATAACAGTCTTCGACTCTGGAAGGTTAAATGTCTTGCATATGACTGTCTCCTTGAAGTTGCTACTAAGAAAATAGGAAACCTTTTCAGTAGCTGGGACAAAATCAAAGTTTTGTTGGTAAAGATGCTCCATTGTGCAGTGAATTATATACATGTAGTGTCTTTGGCTATATATGAGAAAGTTCCCTAAAATAATGATGTACATATATATAGTGAGTATTTCTGCTATAGAAACATTATGGTACTACCATTCATTACGTATATAATAATAAGTTTTCAGTACAGTGCACATACGTGATTTGTTGAAAATTTCATTTCTAATCTCTTTGTATTCTATTGCAAAAGATGATACTTATGATGTTCCCGAAGCTGGTGCTCAAGATGATGGTGAGTTTGGAATTGTTTGTGATCGAAACAATATGAAAATCAGGAGGTCCACCTCCCATTCCTTTTTCACCCCCAACCCCAAATTTAGTCTGGATTTTGTAGCCCAGTTCTCTTCCCATAATTTAACCCCTTTTTATTTCTTTCATGCCCTTTTAATAGTGATATAAGAACCAGGGTCCTGTGGTCAAAATCTCAGGATTCTAATGCAACTTTGTTACTTTTCACACAATGTATATATATTGATCTTTCTGTATAATGTATAGAATTAAATGAATTAAGTGTACTTGTGGTAATAAACTGTAGGGTAAAAAAATCAACTTTATTTCTTATTGCCCACACAATTTACATATATCTGTGTCAATCTCTCCTTGTAATGCATAGAATTAAAAGGAATTTTATTGGATTAAATGTACCTATGATGAAGAGTTAATCAACATTGGATGATAAAAGTGTTACCACCCTTTTAGGTGTTTTGATATCTCATACCTCATTTACACTGGGCTTTTGACCCGGATCTGACCCGGAGCAACTGTAGGGCTGATGCAAAAATCATCCCGATATGAATACTCTTGCGTACACTAATTCAACCTTAGTTAGATTAACCCGGGTCACCCCCACACAAAAATAACTCGCCTCATGACGTGAGTCTGACCAGAGTCTGATCCAGAGATGCATGCTAGAGCTTCCAAGTTTGGAATGGAACCTGTGCTAACAGTCAGTTAAAATTCAATCCACAATGATGAAAAGGACAATGAGCATGCGTGATCAAACTGTGATTGTGTAGCTACATGTAGTTATTGACCAGGGGGGTGTTTGTAAAGTTATGTTTGACTTTACGAACGTCTTGATTATCAAATGCCAGATGTTTTAACAGTGTGACTGTATTCCCAATAACCTCAATCAAATTATGGCAAACAATATACTTTGCATTAAAACTGTTTGTTATAATAAGAATATTATTCTACATCTGCACAGTTTAGTCATTTGGTTTGTCATATTTAAGTCATTCATAAAGTCATGCGTAATTTTACAAACAGCTTTATGAAACCATCTAATATTTCATATGGAAGGGTAAATGCAGTGCTCAATTTGATGCGGATCAACACCAGTGTGAATGCATTTAATCTGGAACTGACTCTGTTAACTCATCAGACTCATTAAATTTTGAGCCCTGTGGGAATGGGGTAGGAGTCTATATTAAAGTCAGCTGGGGTAAAGCAGTATGATGAATAGGTCCCACTTGGATGGAGGAAATAGAAATTGATGATTGGTAGAAAGATCGTCGTGTAATTAGGCCTGATGGGGTCATCATATTAAACCAGGCTAAAGGTAACTTCAAGTTGTGGCAATAATGAAAAATGAAAATTCTGAACAAGATCCAATCAAATCTATATGCTTCAGCATACAAAAAACTAATGACATCTTTGTGTAAATGCTGAATGGTATTGATCAAAAATGAATAATAGCTGAAAAATTAGCAAATAATGGTATCATATGGACTTGTACGGCCCTGGATGAAACAACCATGAGTATTCATATTCCCATTTGTACATTTTCATGTTGGTGCTACATGTATTTATTTCCAGTACTTGCAATCATCAGAAACCCCCTACGTCCTCTTTCTACGTTTCTGTTCCCACAGGCTATGATACATGTATATATATATATATATCCAAAGATTTTTTTATGTTAGGCCTACTCCAGCTTTTAGGCAGTTTCTTTTGAAATACATTTTCATAATCAGAATTCAAGATGGCCTTTAAACCAGACACTGAATTAGACCTAGGCTCAAATGATCCACCCTACGTGCAGGGAGCCCTGCATGTCAAACACTAATTCAATTTTGTCACATCATTTAACCCCCCCTTAATCATTATTCAGAATACCATGAATTCAATTAAATACATGGCAGCGCAATTAATGACTAACTCTGTGTGATATCTTAACAAGGGAAAATTAACTGTTATTTATGGTGATGAATTTGGCACAATTGATTCCTGAAGAATAAATTCTGGAATTTAATCAGCATAATCCAAAAGAATTAGAAACCTTGATTATCCATTTTTCTGTTTAAAGAAAAATTGCTTGAATTATTTGACATATCTAGATCTGTGTTTAATTGCATTGTCTATTATATTCTTTTCATTTTTGTATTTTAATGAATTGACAATGACACTAGATATTTCAGCATTCCAAAAATAGAATATAAAATATAGAACAGCGCAATTTAATGGTATTGTAATGCGTCTACCATACACAGACAAAACAAAACTTTCATACATTACCTGTCCAATACTTAAATTGACAAAATCACTTTGATAAAATAGATTTGTAGCTTCCTTATTCACAGACAACACCCTTTCCATGGCCTACATAAGAAACAGAAAACTCTTCTCTTACCCGTTTGTGATGGCATCTGTTACATAATGGCCTATATTTTTCATTTCATGATGACCAATCAATTCTGATTCCTTAATTTACTGCAATAAATCATATATACCTACCTATTATGCTAGTAGTCTTGACTACGCGACCCCTTCGAGAACTTAACACAAATGAGTCACAATATTGTGCGCACCCCCCGTAATCCTATTGTTCCCCTTCGCCACTCACGCGCGGCAACACGCAACGGCCATCTTCCTCTTTCTTGCTCGCCCCCGACGAGTTAGGATGTCAAGTCATGGCGCTCCTGAAATCAGGTCTTTTTGTATCTTTTCAGCGCGCTTTTTCGCATCTTAAAAGCACTTTTCTGTACTTATATTCGTCTAGATTATAGTACTCTTGTGTTTTGTTAGTCACTGTTGCCGATTGCTAGGGATTTTTGATTCCTTTTCTTGGCAATTATTTTTCACTTTTACGGTTAGCCCCACGTAGTTATATCTGTGTGTTTGCGGGTGTTTCCGTTTGGCACCGAGCCTTTGGGATCGGTGTTTGTTGTCACGGTTTTTTGCTGTGAAATTTGTTGTGCGTATCTCCAAATTTATTATTATTATTACCTGCACTCAGTCAAAGTATTTCATATTTTGGTATTTTTTTTTTTTTGATTTCGTATCACTTTATTGTCTTCAATAAAGGAACATAGTATAAACATTATAAGAGTTGCACATTCACAAATATAGCGGTAAGAGTAATCCAGGTCCTAGCACATTACTGCCAAGGCAGGACATACAATACAAAACATACAAAAGAATACAAGTCATAGTATCACAAAACATGATTGGCGAGATAGATCTTATTATAGTTATTATTATGTATTCAGGTATATCAGTTTAAGTTTTATATTAAGGGAAATATTATAATTTAAGTATAATTTCAGTTACTCAATAGTATACATACTTAATTGTTACGAAGGCATAGACTTTCTTTTTTGACGTCCACGTAAAGCGCTCGGACATGGACGACCCCACCCGCCCGCCACGAACAATCGCGTTCCGGCAGTCGGAACACGAATCGCACACATCAAGTGCCGCTAGGTCGGACAAATACTATGGCTTGCCCGTCCCAGCAGCACACAACCCACACAACTCGCACTCCGACCACCGAAGCACAACTATCTGCGACAGGCGAATGGAATCATCCCCATCCAGGCACCCATGCATGCAGCCTGGCTGCCTTATTATTACTGTTATAATAATTATTATAAGTATTATTATTGTTATTATTATTATTATTATTATTATTATTATTATTATTATCATTAGTACTATTATTATTATTATTATTATTATTATTATTATCATCATCATCATTTTTATTATTATTATTAGTTATTATTAGTTATATTTATTATCATTATCATTTATTATTATCATTATCATTATTATCATCATCAATATTTGTTTACTTTATTGTCTGTTTTATTGCAGTGTTATGAGTTCGGAAGAAGAAGCAGCTAGGTCGCGGAGACCTGCTTCTTCCAAAGAGTCGTCTAGCAAGACGACTCGGCCCTCCAGAACTCTCCCGAGTACTTCGGTACATGGGGGAAGGAGGGAGGGCTGCAGGTAAGTTGCCCAGTGGTGTTTCCCTGCAGGGTTTGCCAGCCTCGGAGCTTGCGACTTCGGGGCGGGTGGCGTTAGTTGAGCTTGGGATGTCAACTCCGAAGCCCACGGCTTCGGGGTGGGTGGCGTCAGGTTCTAGTGGTTTGGATATCACGAATCCAATCCCCCGGTCGTTCAGACCAGAGGGGGGGACGTCTGTTTCCCGCGTGATAGCGATGACTCGCTTAAATCCGTTAGGGGAGACGCGTGCCACTACTGCAGGGCAGCTCACGGGCACCGCCCATGTTGGACTGGGTTCTCATACCCTAGCCCCCGGCCGATGCCAATGGGGGAGCGAGTACTGGCCGGGCTGTCTATATTGCCAGCTGATGGGAAGGCTCGAGCCAACAATTATGGGCGCTCTACGGAGCGCCCATAAGTGCGGTCACCGGAGCGAGCGATTACTTCCGGTCTGACCTGAGGTCACCCGAGTGCGCGATTATTAGTGCTCTCCTATTGTCGTCCACGGGCGGAACAATAATGAGTTCACATGCTATTAGTAGTCGGTGGGCGAATACTGGGACCTTGTCCCAGTCTGCCCTCGCACCTGGTTATTGAATAGCCCCCGGCCGACGCCGTATGGGGGAACAAGTGCTACCCGGGCTGGAGCCCATGTTTATGGGCGCTCTACGGAGCAACAGGTGTGGTCACCTGAGTGCGCGACTACTAGTGCTCTTCTATTGCCACTCTCTAGTGGTACAGTAGCGAGTTCACAGGCCTTTAGTAGTCGGTGGGCAAATACCGGGTCATCCCGGTCCGCCCTCGCACTGGGCGCCTTGAGCGCCCGGCCCATGGCTGTTGCATCTTCTTGCTCAGCCGATATGGGTAATTTGTGCGCGTCTTTGGGTTCATACCCTCAGCGCACTTCTCCCGTAGAGGGAGGTGAGCGTCCCTCAGCGGAGGGTTCGGTTTGTGTTTCCGAAGCGGCTTCGGGGATCCGAACGAAACTGAATAAACGCTCTAAAAAGCGGGTTTCGGCTTCGGCTCTTGTTGAGCCAGCCAAAAAGAAGCCTAAGAAAGGGGCTAAAAGAGGCAAGGCTTTGCCTGCCTCTTGCCCGTCGGGTTTGGCTAACCCACCGGCCTCTCAAGCTGAGATGTTCGGCATGATGCGGGCTTTTGCCCAGACTCAGGGTTGGTCCCTTGTACCGGGCACCACATCCCCTGCTTCTGTCCCTATTTTAGGGTCGGACATTGAGACTAATCAGCCTTTTATGGTTGATTCTTCTTTGTCTGAGACGGGATCACATGCGCCTCCTATTCTCTACGGGTGAGGAGACTTATGGTGGTCCATGGGAGGATCCGACTGTTTCGGCCTTTGTTCGTGATCCTTTGTCACGATCAATTCAGGCGGAACCAGATTTAGAGGCGGCCTCTCAAGCTTCGGTTTCCGAATCGCTGGGGCAGGCAGAGCCTCAGTCGCTCTCCCTTTGTGGGGTAGAAGCGATTGCTTTGTTGTCCTAATATCTCCCTGATTTTCAGTCAGCCCGCGCGCAGGGTTTGACTTCGCGTTGGTTCAGGCAGCAGGATTCCTCCTAGGGTATTTCTCTTGCGGAGGATTTCAAGCTGGAATATGACCGCATTGAAGTGGCGCTTCTTTAAGCGTCCTGTTTAGTTTGCAGTGGTCACAGCTTTCCACTGTAGCTGCCTTGGTCATGTACCGTCGCAGAGTCTTGGTACTTACGGTCTTTGGGGTTAAGGAGTCGGACATCGCACCGCTTCTCCGGGATGTTCCGTCTCGGGGTCCTTCGCTTTTTGGCGGTCAATTTGCTACGGTTTTTCAAAGAGAAATCGATGCACGAAAACAGGTCTCTGTCTTGATTACGCAGTTTCGCGCTCACTCTAAGTCGACGCGGGCCTCTGTCCGCGACTTGGTAGGTGGCCGTCTTCGTTCCTTTCTCCACGCTTGGGAGGCCATCTCCGGGGACGCTTTTGTTCTCTTTGTCGGGCGAGACGGATTCTTCATAGATCTGTCCGCCCCGCTCCCCGGAGGGGCTATAAGAACTCGGTCACCTCACATGTCTGCCCTCGCTCGTTCTCATGCCTCATCGGAGATCGAATCTCTGTTGAAAATGAGGGCTATAGAAAGGGTAAGAGACTGGCTGTCTTTTTCCCTTTCTCCGACTTTTATTATTCCCAAGCGCTTGGGAAAACTTCGTTTGATACTGAACTTGAAAAGAATAAACAAATTCATTCCTTCAGTACATTTTCGGATGGAGACTCTCGCCTCCATTCTCCCGTTGACCAAGAGGAAGGACTACGCGGTCTCGATAGATTTCAAAGATGCGTATTTCCATATTCCCATTCATCGCGCTTCGCGTGATCTTCTGGGGTTTTCCTTCCTCTCAGAGACTTTTCGCTTTCGCGCTCTTCCCTTCGGGCTGCGCCCAGCCCCTCGGGTTTTTACTCAGGTTGTAGCCGTGCTGGCAGCCTCACTGAGGCGACGCGGCCTTCGCCTATTTTGCTACCTGGACGATTGGCTTCTCCTAGCGGAGTCGCGCGATCGTTTGTTAGACGAGACTCGTTTGCTGGTCAATCTTACTCAAGACTTGGGTTTCGTAATAAATTGGGAAAAGTTAGTTCCTACTCGCAGCCCAATTTTTCTGGGGGCTGTGTTAGACATTCGGAATCAGTTGGCTCGGCCCAGTCGAGACAGGATTCTCACCATTGTCTCGGCGGCTCGCAAGCTCATGCTGGCCAGAAAGGTCAAGGCCAGACAGTGGCCTCAGTTCTTGGGTTATCTAGCCAGTCTACCGGTAGTCGATGTTCTGGAGGATTGCCGGCTCCTTATGAGACCGTTTCAGAGACATCTCCTCGGGTTTTACAAGCTGGGCAAGGATTCTCTGTTGGTCTGGATTCCAGTACCAATAGGAATCAAGTCTCTTCTCTCTCGTTGGACGAACGAGGATTTTCTCGCGCGAGGCAAGTCCTTCCGTACCCCCCTTCCGTCGATCTCGGTTTCGACGGACGCCTCTCGGTTGGGGTGGGGAGGACATTGCAATGGCAGCACGGTCGCGGGGGATTGGTCTCATCTTGGGACTCTTCCCCATATCAATGTCCTGGAGTTTATGGCAGTTCTGTTAACCCTGCTCCATTTCAGAAGTCGACTTCTCAGTCGTTCAGTTCTGATCCTCACGGACAATGTCACTGTGGCGGCTTATATCAATCCTGCTACCCTGAATGCCCTAGCAGCACAGCTGTGGAGGTGGTGTCGTCGCATGGCGATCACACCCGTGGCCTCTTTCATCCCCGGTCAGGAAAACCTCATTGCGGATTTTCTGTCTCGGGGCAGGTGTCTTCCATCAGAATGGATGCTCCATCCAGAGGTCTTTTGCCGCATTCGCAGTTGCCTGGGTCCACTGGAAGTGGATTTTTTTGCGTCGGTCCTAAACCACCAACTTCCGAAATTTTGCTCCTGTGTTCGCGATCAGGGAGCTTGGGCTCTCGATGCTTTCTCTCTCAGTTGGGAGAATCTTCGAGGATTCGCCTTTCCTCCCTTCCAGCTGATTCCGCGAGTCTTGCGGAAGATCAGGGAAGATCGGGCTCGGGTGCTTGTGATAGCTCCCTTTTGGCCCAGGAGGAGTTCCTTCTTCCGTTAAGAGCGAATCTGGTGTTGCAGCCCCTCTCGGGGATTCTTCACCACAGTCCGGAGTCCCTTCATTTGACTGCTTGGCCCCTGTCGGGGAAGCTGCAAGACAGTCTGGTCTCTCTGATAGAGCCGCGGACTTTTTAATGTCCAGTCGTAGAGTTTCTACTAGGGAAATTTATAATTCCCGTCTTTCGGTCTTTTTCCTTTGGTGTAAAGAGCGAAATCAAACCCCGTCTAAGGCTCCTTTTGGTTCAGTTGCGGATTTTCTAATCTCGCTATTTGACAAAGGGAGATCCGTCTCTACTATCCGAGGCTACCGATCGGCGACCGGGGCCATTCATTCGGGCTTCTCAGATGGTTCGGGGATTTCTAATTCCCTGCTGTTGAGTGGTTTGATTCGGTCGTTCTTTCTGAAACGTCCTCCTCGTTCTAAGTTAGTCCCGTCTTGGAGTCTGCCTAAGGTCTTGAAGCCCTGGCGAAGCCTCCTTTTGAGCCGTTAGGTGAAGCTTCGTTTCACCATCTTACGGTTAAGACGCTCTTTTTGGTAGCCATTGCCTCTGGGCAGAGGCGCAGTACTCTTCATGCCCTCTGTCTTACTCCTGGTCATGTTTGCTGGGAGAGAAAAGGTGTTAGATTGATTCCTAAGGCTTCTTTCATTGCCAAGAATCAAACGGCTTCCTCTGGCCCTGTTGAGATTTTTCTTTGTCCGCTTTCTGGATTTTCGTCAGTGCGTGAGGACAAATTTTGGTGTCCTGTTGGAGCTCTCAAATGGTATATTGATAAGACTAAGTCTTATCGTAAGGATGATCAGTTGTTCCTGATCACTCGAGAGCCGTTTTCTCCTGCTTCTCTTGATTCCATTTCTAGATGGATTGTCGAGGCTATTAGGGCTGCTGGCACAGAGGCTCTTTTTTCTGACAGTAAGCCTCGTGCTCATGACACTCGTAGTGTCAGCACTTCCTGGGCTCTGTTTCATGGTGTGGCGCTTGATGATATTTTGAAGGCTGCTTATTGGCGTTCGTCCAATTCCTTCATTTCTTGCTACCTTAGGGATGTCCCTGCAGGTGAGGCTATTTTTGCGTCAGCCACCTTGAAGGCCGCTGTGTCTTCTTTGTAATCCTATTCCCTTCTGCTTGAAACATGCCTCCCGGTCTTTGAGTTGGCGCTGGTCTAGCATAATAGGTAGGTATATATGATTTATTGCAGTAAATTTGTAAAATCAGCACTGATTTTCTTATTTACTATATAAATCTATATACCTACCTATGACCCTCCCTCCTTCCCCTCACCTTGCAAGCAACATGTTTCTACTTGGGGTTGCTCGCAAAAGTGGAAGATGGCCGTTGCGTGTTGCCGCGCGTGAGTGGCGAAGGGGAACAGTAGGATTACGGGGGGTGCGCACAATATTGTGACTCATTTGTGTTAAGTTCTCGAAGGGGTCGCGTAGTCAAGACTACTAGCATAATAGGTAGGTATATAGATTTATATAGTAAATAAGAAAATCAGTGCTGATTTTACAAATTTACTGCAATAAATCATATACACCTACCTATTATGCTAGTCTCTTGACAACTGAGTCACAATATTGTGCGCACCCCCCGTAACCATTGTTATTCCCTTTGTCACTCACCCGCAGGAATACGCAACGGCCATCTTCCTCTTTCTTGCTCGCTCCCGTCGAGTTAGGTTGTCGAGTCACGACGCTCCTGAATTCAGGTCAATTTGTATCTTTTCAGCGCGCTTATACGCCCTTAAAAGCACTTATTTTCGTTCTAGATTATAGTACTCTTGTGTTTTGGTGTCACTTTTTGCCTATCGCAAGGGATATGTTTTACTCTTGGGGGTTGCTTGCAATAGAGGAAGATGGCCATTGCTTATTCCTGCGGGTGAGTGACGAAGGGGATAACAATGGGTTACGGGGGGGGGGGGGGGGTGCACACAATATTGTGACTCATTTGTGTTAAAGTTCTTGATCGGGTAGCGTAGTCAAGAGACTAGCATAATAGGTAGGTATACAGATTTATCTATTAAATAACAAAAATCAGTGCTGATTTTACAATTTCGTTACAAAATTTATACAGAAATTACAGCTTGATACTTGGCCCTTCATAATCAGTGGACTTATAATTAACCCTATGCCTACAGGAACTGGATTAAGCTTATGGGAATGGGTGAATTCAGTAGTCCAGGTTTAACATTTTTACTCGACCATGATTTTGAGACACACTATTTAATGGATACTATTATCACTTCATTAATACCATAATTCCCAGCTGCATGTTCAGGGTTAATGTCTTATTATCACATTGAGTGTTAGTGCTTCTCACTTAGCCTTTAAGAGGTCTAGATGTTGTATCCTTCGATGATCTTAAGCAAGTACAAAAAGCTTTTAATGAGAAGATTTCACCAGCGCTAACGAGGCTATAGTTTTCAGAGAACTCTTGTCTATGAAGAAGTCTCAAGACGTGCACATTTAAACCAGCTGAAGATTGTCATGGTTGTCAAAAACAACCAAATGCAAAATAACAATACATATAAATATTTAGAGTGTTTTCAAACTTTCTTTGCTTTATATCTCAGCGTAAATCTTACCTGTACTTGATTTAATTTCCTTCCTCATCCAGATAATTTCATGTTTAAATCTAAGTGATTCTGTTCCATACAAATCAATACAGTCAAAAACCATGTCCAGTGTAGTTGCCCACAGTTATATATAAATTTCTTTAGATTCTTTTGCATTTTTCCCTTTTTGCGTTCGGTTCTTTAATTCCTTCACTTTGTGATACTTTTACTCAAAAGATTGCATACTGGTAATAAATATTTTTTAATGGGTTTATTATTACTCTTGTATCTTGACTTATGTGTGTCATTTAAAAGTTTGCTAGAAATGCCAAATGATTATTTCTCTAACTATGCTTAATGAACTTATAATGTTGGTTGTTGTTTTCCTCATTGAATAGAAATCTATGACATTCCTGATGATCCAAGTGCCAGTGTACCTGCCCCATCTGCCAGGCAACCACCAGTTGTAAGTACAACTTTCTTCTAGTTTCAAAGGTAGCTTTTCTGTAACTTTTTTTTCAATCAAGATGTATCTCACCAGTTTAGGAGGATTCGTTATTGATTATTGGTTATTGGTACCTCCACAACCCCATCCACACCTTCCCCCCTCCCCCTCATCCCCTCCCCCTCATCCCCTCCCCCTCATCCCCTCCCCATCCTCCCTCCCCTTCCCATCAGACCCAATCCACAACCCTCCCCCTCCCCCTCATCCCTTCCCCATCCTCCTCCTCCCCATCACACTCCAATCCACAACCCTCCCCCCCCCCCTTCCCCCCCCCCTTCCCCATCTCACCCCTTCCGATCCCTTTCTCTCATATCCGGAAGCCAAGCAGGAAGAGAGTGAAATACCAAAGATGCACACAAGATCAGGGCCAGCCTATAAATACCTACCTCATCCTTCCTTTGTCTACGAGAAGCCCCCGCTTTCTCCTCTCAATTCTCTTACTTTCTTGTCTCAATTATCTCACTCTGATGCAAATTCAATTAGCGCAAATGGAAGTCCCCACTCTTTCACTGCTCTTTAGGGCATTGTGCACGTCCTGTTACAGGTACCGTATATACATGTAGGTTATCATATCTACCAAAGGAAAATGCAAACCACCCTTTTTAGATGTAAGAGCAGAGGTAATATAAAATAGGTTTTCAGTAGGATCCGGCATATATTCGAATTAAGGGAGATATATATATATATATATATATATAAGTGTAAGGAAATAACATATACAACAGCTTTGGCAAATCTCATGGAAATAAATACAAATGTGAAAGAAATTGCGAGAATAACGTTGCGTAGCTCAATCAAAGTTCCCCAGAGCTGTCCTCCCTTTTTGAAATTTTTGCAAAGGCTGAAAAAATGTCTCCGCCGGGAATCGAACCCGGGTCGTTGGCTTAGAACGCCAATGCCTTAACCACTAGACCACGGAGACGGGTTAGTGGTTTCGGCGACACCAGATTCAATTGACCGACAGATTGACAAATCCTCAACCTTATTAGGCGGCCAGCCTAGCCCGCGGGCGGTATGGCGCGGCTGCTGCTTGGTGTAAGGCGGCAGTATGTGGAGTTGCTCCGTAGTGGAATCGAAAGGATGAATAGGGAATGTGAGTTTTTAGCTGGTTTTTTATGTTTCTAGATCTAGATAATTGTATCCCCCGGCAGTATGCCGGGGGATACAATTATCTAGATCTAGAAACATAAAAAACTTTGGATTCAGCAGCGTTTCGCCGCCGCCGCCGCGTCACATTTTTGTGTGCGCTCTAGCGGTCACATTTCTCGACGAATTTCTTTCAGACTTCCTGTGGACGTGTATCTTGGTAAAATCTGGACCCCTATAGTTTCTGGTGATGCTGCCCCCAGTGTTCCGTCTTTTATAGGGTAAAAGGCCATATTTTGGGGGATAGTTTGTGTGCGCTCTAGCGGTCACATTTCTCAACGGATTTTGTTCAAATTGTGTATGAAGGTGTCTCTTGGTAAAATCTGGAACCCTATAGATTTTGGTGATGCTGCCCCCAGTGTTCCGTCTTTTATAGGGTCAAAGGTCATATTTTGATAGATGTCTTGTGTGTACTCTTGTGTGCGCTCTGGCGGTCACATTTCTCAACGGATTTCGTTCAAATTTTGCATGAAGGTGTCTCTTGGTGTAATTTAAAAACCTATAGTGTTTGGTGATGCTGCCACCAGTGTTCCGTCTTTTATAGGGTCAAAGGTCATACTTCAGGGCATGGCGTGAGTGCACTCTGCAAGCCACATTTCTCAACGGATTTTGTTCAAATTTTGTATGGAGATGTATCTTGGTATAATCTATACATCTTTACTGTTTGGTGATGCTGCCCTCATTGTTCCATCCTTTATAGGGTCAAAGGTCATTTTTCCATTTCTTGCACTCTTACTTCTGCATTTCTCGACGGATTTCGTTCAAATTTTGCATGAAGGTGTCCCTTGGTGTAATCTAAAAACCTGTACCTTTTGGTGATGCTGCCACCAGTGTCCAGTCTTTTATAGGGTCAAAGGTCATACTTCAAGGGATGGCGTGAGTTCACTCTGCAGGCCACATTTCTTGATGGATTTCTTTCACATTTTGTATGGAGATGTATCTTGGTATAATCTACACATCTTTACTGTTTGGTGATGCTGCCCTCATTGTTCCGTCCTTTATAGGGTCAAAGCTCATTTGTCCCTTTTGTGCACTCTTACTTCTGCATTTCTTGACGGATTTCATTCAAATTTTGTATGGAGATGTATCTTGGTAGAATCTACACATATTTAATTTTTGGTGATGCTGCCCTCATTGTTCCGTCCTTTATAGGGTCAAAGGTCATTTTTCCATTTCTTGCACTCTTCTGCATTTCTTGATGGATTTCGTTCAAATTTTGCATGAAGGTGTCTCTTGGTGTAATTTAAAAACCTATAGTGTTTGGTGATGCTGCCACCAGTGTTCCGTCTTTTATAGGGTCAAAGGTCATACTTCAGGGCATGGCGTGAGTGCACTCTGCAAGCCACATTTCTCAACGGATTTTGTTCAAATTTTGTATGGAGATGTATCTTGGTATAATCTACACATCTTTACTGTTTGGTGATGCTGCCCTCATTGTTCCGTCCTTTATAGGGTCAAAGGTCATTTTTCCATTTCTTGCACTCTTCTGCATTTCTTGACGGATTTCGTTCAAATTTTGCATGAAGGTGTCTCTTGGTGTAATCTAAAAACCTATAGTTTTTGGTGATGCTGCCACCAGTGTTCCGTCTTTTATAGGGTCAAAGGTCATACTTCAGGGCATGGCGTGAGTGCACTCTGCAGGCCACATTTCTTGATGGATTTCTTTCAAATTTTGTATGGAGATGTATCTTGGTATACATGTATCTCTCAACACATTTCTTTCAAATTTTATATGAAGATGTGTCTTAGTGAAACCTACACATCTAAATTGTTTGCTGATGCTACCCCTACTGTACCACTTTCTGTACAGTCAAATGTCATATTCAGGTTGTTGTTAGGGTTAAATGTCATATTTTCGTTGCATGCATTCTGGAGGACACATTTGTTAACTCATTTCTTTCAGATTTTGTATGTAGGTCCATTATAAGATTACACCTCTACAGTTTTTGGTGATGCTGCCTCTAGTGTTCCGTCTTTCATAGGATCAAAGGTCATATTTTAGTGGATGGCTTATGTGCGCTCTGAGGTCATATTTCTTCCGAATTTTGTATAAAAATGCATTATACTCTAATCTGCACAAATCGTTTTGGTAATGCTGCTCCTAGTGTTGACAATATTCCGGGCCACTGGCGGCAATTTCTACACCATCCTTTTGTTTGAGGGAGGGGATGGGGGAGGGTCTTTGTCCCTCCTTCAAATCGCTGCCAGTGCCGGGGGATACATTTCGCATTGCGCGGCACCAGCAATGCACATTTCTAGTTATATTATTCCCATTGATAATTATTGGGGTGTCATAAAGAGTATTTTTTGGACATTTTTAGATCTAACTTATACAGTTTTGGTGGCAGTTGCAGTTTAAAAATTTGGTATTTGGGGACTTGCAAAAAATTACGGATTTCATCGCCAAAATACGATTTTTCAGCTTGGCGTGTACGGAAAAGCTTGGCCAGAGGTTGGCAGCTCTGTTTATGTTGTAATGATGTATTTGCTACAAATTTAAGGGTCTTTCCAAATTTGATAGGGCCATTTACCCTTAGACTCTTGTGAGTGTCAAGCTCGGAATTAGAGAATAAGGAGGAGTGGAGGAGAAGAATGAGAGAGAGAGACAGACAGACAGACAAAGCAAAGACAGAGACCCCTTAGACTCCTGTGAGTGGCGAGGTTGGAATAGGAGAATAAGGAGGAGAAGAGAGAGAGACAGACAGACAGACAGACAGATAGAAAAAGTCAAGACAGAGACCCTTAGACCCCTGTTACACATACATGTACCTCTGAAAGTGGACTGAGGCTGCCTCCGGAGGCGGCTCGACGTATGTGTAACATCAACTCCTTTCAAAAAGCCGGACTGAGGCCGCCTCCATCCCAGTTCACCTCTGGATGTGGTTTGAGGCCTGCCTCGGGCTGGACTCGGTCCCGCAATCAGTAGGTGTAACACCAACGTGGACTTGGCACCGGCTTTTAAGTGGAAGTGACGTAACCCGTAAGAGCTGTGCATGCGCGGACCGTTCGAGATGTCGATGAGATAGTACAGCACCTGCAGTGGGAGTGTGCGAACCACACGAAAATTTTTACAGTGCGCCCCAACGTCAGCTCGTGAAAAGGCGACGTGAAGCCGGCCTACGTGTAGACACAAAATTGCGGGCCCGAGGTATGTGTAACAGGGCTTTTAATGGTCTCGAGGTGGCTTCAGATTGCAGGCGTGAAGCCGGCTCCGGGGCCGCCTTTGAAAGCCGACGCATGTGTAACAGGGGTCTTAGACTCTTGTGAGTGGCGAGCGTGGTATTGGAGAATAAGGAGTGGACAGACAGACAGACAGACAGAGTGAGAGAAATATCAAATATTTTCAGAAAAAGAGGAGAGAATGAAAGAGATACATGTACCTACATGTAGGAGAAAGAAAGGGAAAAAAGCATGTAGTCGACAACAGATATACATGTATATCTCATTCACAACTTACGTATATGTATAGGCAAATTTGCAAAACAAAATGTTCTTGTAATCTGAATTAGTTGAGCATGATATTATTTCAGATAGACATGCAAGAGAAAAACATTTCTTCATTACATGAACAATTGTATTTGTAGGTCACCAAAAATAGTTACAACCTGCAGAAGATTAGAAGAGTCATAAATGAGCCTTTGGGAAGTTTTGGGAAGTTTTGGGAAGTTTTCTAAGCAGGTCATCTGTTGAGATAGTTCAGCAGAGATTTGGGCTGGGGTATTGATTAAATAGCCAAGAAAAACTTCACTTGTCCAACCAGAATCACTGCATAATGGTCTGCCAGTATGGAGGCGATTTTGAGGGGAATTATATGCCGCAACCATTGTTTTCATTAATTATTCATGTACTGACACACATTTTTTTGTTCAATTGTTTAGAATTGTTAAAGCCACTATTAATTAGGGTAGACTAAATCGAGCAAATCATTTTTTTTCATGCTGAATATTTGCCAATTTAAAAGATATGAACCCCTTCTGCACCTTCATTGGTTAAAACAAAACAATTTTGCATGAACTTAATTTTCAAGTGTCTAAGTGTGAAAATGCAATGTAGGATGTCCTTAGAATTATACTCACAGATTTGAAAAATTGTGGAACCCAGGCTAAATTTTGCCAATTCATGCCTCAAATTATTTTCATAACTACTTGTCGCTTAAGACTTTCCAAGTAAGTCTTAAAAATGTCATTTTGAGATTCATCAGCTCTTCAAAATGCCAATATCTTTGAAACTCAAATTAAAATGCTAGATAGAATATCTCAAAGTGCCATTTTGTATGGTGAATTTTTAGCACAGATGGGTAAAACCATCATAAGTATGCTGCTAGTTCTTAATGCTTTTGGCCCTGGATAACCTGTTGGCTATTTTCCCATTCTCTATCGCTACCTGAACAGCTCGCTAGACTCAAGGTTCTATGCTTGAACCTAGTCCAAGAAATTCTGATATTTCTTTTTCTGCGCTACTTTGAGGTTCTTCCTGTCCAGTGCCAGAGAAATATCCACTGGACTATATTTAACGACCAGGATAAACAAAAGTCCTGCCCCCTAATTCTGCCCTGATGATTTTGGAATTATGAATGAATTGAATGAGAACACCTGAAAACTCTGCCAAGTATTAGGTCTGATGAGCTGGCTGCTGATATATAGGTTGTAAGAAATTGAAATACATGTCCTATAGATATGATACACTGTCTGATATTGAAATGATCATTGCATACTTGCATAGTGAGTTGTCACTTTTAAAGCAACCTTAAGGCCATGTTCATACATGAACTGCCTTAAAAAAAGAGCTGCTGCAGCAAACTGCCCACTGATATGAACAGGTTGTACATTTAGAAATTGAAATACATATCTTATGGATGTGGTATGCTGTCTGATTTTGAAGTGATGCATACATGTATCAGAAGATGTCATCAAGTTAAACCGTCATTAAAAAATAACTGCTGATACGAAATAAAAATTACAGGATAGTATAGTGCATGCACCACACATACCTGTATTGGATACCCTTTTCATATTGGGGATAGAAGTGGTCTTATTCTGGACTTAGCAAAGCTAATATGAAAGCTATCAGCATCTGTAAACCCGCTTTTAGTCGGGACAAAAAGCGGACTTCTCGATTTACTTCTCAAGCAGGGTTAAGTCCGACTAAGCCTTGACCGGAAGTGGGTTGACTCGTAAATACCTTAATATGAACACTGTCCTCACTAGTTGATGTGAACCAGCATAAGGAAAGATAGAAAGAGAAGAAGATAGAATAATAAAAACAAAGAATAACATAAGGATGATAGAAAGAGAAGATAGAAGGAAAACAAAGAATAACAGGAAAGATAGAAAGAAAAGAAGATAGAATGATAAAAACAAAGAATAACATAAGGAAGATAGAAAAAGAAAGAATAATATAATGAAAGATAGAAAGAGAACAAGATAGAAGGAAAACCAAGAATTACATAAGGACTGATGGGAAGAGAAGAAGTTATAAGGAAAAACAAAGAATAAAATAAAAGAAAAGAATATAAGAAGGATAAAACAAAGAATAACAAAGAAAGATAGAAAGTAAAGAAGATAAAAGAACAAAACAAAGCACCTTATAAATAGCGTGGGAATGGGACAGCAGAAACCATGGAAACAAATGTGCATAGCGATGTGGTCTTGCTGCTGTAATATGAACACTATCAGGGGTTACTGGGCATTTAAAAAAAAAGGAAACCCAACTTTGAAAATTTCCAACAAGTGGACTACACATTTACCTGCATTTAATTTCATATCATATGAAAGAGTAGTTAATTTGCTTTCCAATGTGAACTTGTTTAGGTTTCCACGATCACGGATCAATGAACACCATTGTCTTCAAAATTTTGTGCAAAATTCCAGTTGGTTCACTTTCTTGTAAAACACAATAGGCACGGTTTGAGTTGAATGGCTTTGTCACCAAGCTTGGTTGCTCTTCATGGCCACCATTAGTAAGCAAATCTCATAATGATTAATTTTGCACCTTAACAAAGAGTCTGATGAACTTCACAAAGCATGGAACGAGTTGTTAGTCATAAACTTTGACTAAGAAGGAGTGAGATCTTCAGAGAGCACAGAGAACATGTTCGTTTGTCTTGAGTGCTGCAGGCATCTTCCGCTGATTTTCAACTAAAAGCTGACATTTAAAAAAAATAGCAAAGTAAAATCTTCAATCACTCGTATAAGTTTTTGATTTTCCTTCTTTATGCTTTTTGTCTTTGAATTGCAATTCTTTGTGATGTTGCATTCCTGTTGGTTCGCACTGGGGTTTTTTTTGGCATGCAACCTTGTTCAAAATTCACAGAGACTGTCTTCTTTGCAAAATGATTCCTATCTGAAAAGGGTTTTATAAAACAAAATCCTGAATCATGGGTAAATAACATCTCATTAACACAAATTTGAAAAAGGAAATTATTCACATTGAGAATTGGAGCACTCGGGCTATTTCACAAAAGGCTTCTCCTTATTATCATGCCTATTGTGTTTTACAAGAAAGTGAACCAACTAGATTTTTGCACAAAATTTTGAAGACAATGGTGTTCAGTGATGCATGACCAGGAAACCTAAACAAGTTACTACTGAAAAGAATATGAACTACTCTTTCATATGGTATAAATTTCATTCTCAGTTGATATATAGTTAGTTCATTTACAGGAATTTTTCAAAGTTGGGTTTCTTTTTTTGAAACGCCCAGTGGAAGCGGATCTAATGACACCAATTAAAGCCCGGACTAACCCCGCTTTGGCAGTGAATATGAAAACTATATTATATCCAGTGGTGCTAAAAATCTGTATTCAATATTAAACATTTTTGTTATTTTATGGCTAAATCATGTGTATAGGTTTGACGTTGAAAAAAAAATCAAAAGTTTCGAGTTAAATGATGTTTACTTTTTTGATGTTGTAATAGAAAATTCATCAATTTAGACCAGAGATCCTCTTGATGCCACCCCTTCTAGCTAGTCAACAGATGGCAGGCTTGGTGATGCATTGGATGTTGTCTCGTATAACCTTGCAATGACGTTTGGCACCACCCTTTCCAAGACCCTTTCCTCCTTTTCCACGCCCTGACATGATGAGAGCGAGTTATGTGTGATCCTGAAGAATTTGTTGTAATTTACAGATTCACAAATTCTGCAGAAAAAAATATGGTAGTATTACTAGTATATTTGAAATGGTTTATGCGGTAATCCTGCTGCCTTCAGACTTATTTGTATATTGGGAAAATCTCTTTGAAATGTTAATGAACACAAAAAGTCCTCTTGCAACCAGACTAGCGAAAAGTGGTGTGATAGTCACATGTTTAGCATCTTTTCGTTCCAGTTGATGGTGATCAAGGGATTACGTAAAAACTGAAAGGTGCGCAAGCGACGTCATTTTCTGAATACACCCAGAGGTAATCCCCATGTATCCCTGCCCTTCATAAAGCTGCTGCTTGTAGTCTATTGACCATCCTGTTTGCTTGATCAGAACTATATCTTATTTTGTCAAGAAGGACATGAAAGTTTGTGATATTCAAAAATGTGTCAACATATATTTCCAATTAATATATATTTAATAATTAAATGAACGATATTCAGATAAAATTACTTTTAAAGATAATCTACATTTCTGATTTTGAAAATTAAATTCCCACAGAAAAATAAAAATTGATACTGAATGTTAAACTTACTAGAGTATGATATCGGCTATATGAAATTGAAAGGAAATGTATAAAACTAAAGTAGAGAGAGAGAGAGAGAGAGAGAGAAGTACTCATTAATCAGTGTTTGCTTTTTAGCATATGAAATTATCCCAATTTCTTTACCATTTGTTGGACTTAACAAGTTGTAACAGCCCCATAATACATGTATATGAGAATTTGCATTCAGTACATCCTAGACAAATTAGAATAAGTGTTAGACAGTTTCTGTTGAAATACAATTTCATAACATGACTCCAGAGAACCTGTAATGTTGTTACATGGTTATTGTTCAGTGTCTACTGAGCAGACTAGATATTGGTCTGTTCCGTCTAATCTTCCCCACCTTTTTGGCCTGATTAGTCAACTGGGAGGGCATGTCAACTTCTCTCTAATTGGGTGAAAGGATGTGCGGTCACTCTGTAGCGCTTTCGTGTAAAGCGCTGAGGTATGTAGGTGCACGACTTCCACTGCAAGCGACAGAGCTTGAGAGGAAAAGCTGACATGTTGGCGCGTGCTGTGTGTAGGCGGGGCGGTACAGGCAACCTTCTGTTTTTAACCTCCACACCACTTATAGCAGTCGACGCAATCTGGGCATCCCACGCCGGTCGCTCCACCCCAGTTCTGGTTTTGTCCCGGCACTTGGTTAGAAGCTGTTAGCAACGTGTGAAGGAGTCCTTTGTTGACCTTTACTCTCCCTTTTTTCTTGCAAAAGGAAGAATCATAGTTTGGTCATCCTGGTCCTTTGTTACAACTTTTAAGGTTGATTTCTTTGGTGGTGAAGTGTGTATTTTCTAGTTGGATATTACCATGAAGATGCACTCTGGATATACATGTATCTACAATCAACCACCATCTGTTGCTCAAAACATCAAGTTCTTCCAGTTTCTGGTAGGTGTTTTAATCTACTACAGTGAATCTGTTGCTGAGATGAATTGTGTTCTGAATGTAGTGCAAGGTCATTTAGAACTATATAGACATACAATTTAATTTCAGATGCCTTTATTCCCCTAACTTTTCAAAATGTAGAAAAGTGTTTAATATGTTTCATATATGACTATGCTGTTGATTTGCTTTTGACTAATTTGAATTTGGGTTTTTTATTTGGTTTTAATTGTATAATAGCTAACCTCGTTTCTAGAAATAGGTGTCAGGCTGTATGAGCATGTGACTGTTCTTTTGCAGCACAGATGTATAAGAATGTTGTTGCAAGATGACACTAAAAAGGTACCTTTGAGTGAATATATGTAAAATGTTAATTTCTTTTTTTAGTCTTGATGAGATGAGTACCTTAATTTATAAACTTGTACATTTGTAATGACAAAGTTATTATCATTTTGAAATCAAGGTGAATAGTATGATCATTGGGAATAATGCGAAACTTAAGTTTCACTTTTAATTAATTATGTCATGGTTGACTTGAAATGTGCTTTTCTTACTTACACCTTTCTAGGATAATTAAAGTTTGTCGTAATGAGAACCTGGCACACATCTTCTTTTAATACCAGATCTATATTAACATTTTTGACTGGTCTGAAACAGTTTTCTTGATTCATGTACTTGTAGCCCTAGTCAAAAAGAATTTATGTCCAGGGTATTTGATATATTGTCTTATTTACTACAATAAATCAATGTACCTACCTATTTGCTAGTCTTCCGTCTACGCAAGCCATTCGAGTAATTAAAGTCACGACAGTGCATATACCCTCCCTAGGATCACGCCTTCCTCTGTGCACGAACGCATGACGCGCGCATACAATCCTCCTCTTTCCTTCTCGCAGCCTAAAGAGTTGCAGCTAAGTCACTATCTTGCGCAAAAATTCAGAGTTTGCTACTCTTTTAGCGCGTTTTGGGGTGACTTTTGCCAATATTTCCGTCCTAGACTTGTTTATTATCTGTTTAGTGTCGGTTTATGTCTGTCACGTATTTATTTTGGTGATATTTGAGCTTAAATTCATACCTCACTTTTCACCTCTTTCGTATAGTAGCCCAGGGCATTCGCTTTGGCGTTTTGCCGGGCGCTCAGCCCTGTAACGTTTCGTTGGTGTTTCGTGTGTGTGGCTGTTGTGTGCATATACCCTTACGAGAGTGTTCTTTTGTTCGTAGTGCGTGAATGGAATTTTCCACACATTGCGCGGGAAAATTCCATTCCGTTTCACTCTCGCTTTGTACGCCCTTTTCTTTATAATTGTTTATTGTTGACTCTTTTATATCTCCTTACAGGTGATAATGAGTTCTTCGGAGGAAGAGCAATCGAGGTCTTGGTTACCTCCAGGCTCTTCCAATTCTTCTTCCCTCCCGTCCACTACTCTCACTTATAAGGGCGTCAGCCCAGTGAGTGTGTTGGAGACCTCTGTGTTTCGCTCGCCTACCAGCGAGTCAGACACGATGGTTAGGGGAGGTAAGGGCGTCAGTCTGTCTGCTCGCTCTGGTATTTTTGTACCGGGAGCGTCGAGCAAGACAGGCTTTATAGGTAAGTTAGGTGTTCATAAGTCTTCGGACCGAACACCCGTCATTAGCAATTCTAGCTCCCTCCAACTCACGACCACCGCGTCTGCAGTTGGGGGGGCGGTAGCTAGTATTACCGGGTCCTCTCGACCCCCGACCACCGTCGGGAGCCTGGAGGGGGCATTAACTGGTAAGACCGCTAAGCGGTCAGCTAATGATGTTACTGGGTCTTGCGGACCCCCGACCACCGTCGGGGTGCCTAGCGAGATTTCACCCAGTGTTACTGGCTTCCCCCGACATCCGACCACCGTCGGTGTGTCTGGGGGAATTACAGCCGGTAACGTAAATCCGCATCCCGCTAAGAAGACCTCCTCCTCGAGCAGGTTCTCGCAGCGGAAGACTGCTGGTTCCCTCCAGCCACTGACCAACGTCAGTGCTCCGGGTGCTATTTCCAGCAGTGCTGCAATGCAGCAGCCCGTCCACTCCCCGGCAGTCAATGCGAATCGGGGCTCTGGTCGGGGAAGCACAGTCCCTAGAGTTGAGGCCGAATTGCTTCTCCCCACTGGGGAGCCCGGCCCGGACAATTTTGGTAGTGAGGCTTTTATACTGCAGCCTAACACTTCCCGTGCTTCTAAACGGCCTTCTATTACGGTGGCTTACACCCCTGCTAAGAAGCCTAAAGCCAAGAAGGGTAAATCCAAGGATAAACCCAAGTCGGGTAAGAAGGCTCAGCCCTCTCTTCCCCCCGACTCTCAATCTGAGCTGCTCAGATTAATGAGACTCTTTGCTGAGCAGCATGGTTGGGATACTAATCCCCCGACGCTGCCGGCTACTGAGACGGGTTCTCCCCAGTCAGTTGTCACTGTGATGGAGGATGTTCCCGAGTCGGACCCCGGTGTTTTCCCGGTCTCCGATATTCATGAGAACCTGGGACAATTTTGTCCGAATGCGGTTTCTCGACCTACTCCTCCCGTGCCTGTGGCTCTCGGAGCCCCGCCGGGGGAGGAGTCTGTCACTGGTCCGTGGGCATATCCACCCCCATGGGATTTTCCCCACCGGACTACTTCTCCCGAAATTGATTCTGTCTCGCAGGTTTCTACCCCGTCTGTTTCAGAATCTCAGGCCGGCTACGACCCCCAGCCTTGTCAGGCTATGGCGGCAGATGCCAAGGCCCTGTTAGAGAAGTATATGCCAGAAATTTTCCCCCAAGTCCAGTCGGACAGTGATCAGCCATCGCTGTTATTCAGACAGCATGGCCCGTCTCCTGGTATTCCTCTTACAGAGGACTTCAAACAGGAGTATGGGGATAGGGAGGCACTTGCCGATGCGGGTCGGGCTACCCGACGCCCCTTTGGTAGTGCCTTCTCTTTCTATCGGGATGATACCCAGGGCTTCTTTTCAGCCAAGGGTTTATCCCAGGAAATTATGGGTATGGGACAACGTTTGAATATCAATTTCAAGTCTCAGTCCTATAGATCCGCCGAGAAGCCCCTAGTGAACTTTGAAACCAAAGTCAGGTCGGGCTTAAGGCTTTCGGCGTACCTGGGTTCACTGTTACGCCTTCGGGCCAGATCAGTTGAACTGAATGTGACCGAGGGGGACTCCAATTTGTTGGATGAACTCCTGCTTTTGTTAGCTGGACTTCAGTGGTCTCAGCTCTCATCAGCGGCGATTGACATTACGCATCAACGCCGCAAGCTAGCGCTCTCCACACTGGGAGTGCTAGAGAAAGACATCCCGCCTCTCTTGCGGGGTATCCCTTCCTCTCATCCCAAACTCTTTGGGGGCCAGTTTAACGAGGTCTTCCTCAAAGAGATAGAGGGTCGCAAACAGGCAAAAGAGATGGCCAGACAATTCTTGCCCACTCAGCCTGCTCGGTCCTTTCCGAAGTCTAAGTCGGTCTCGACAGGCGCTAACCGCTCAAATCGTCGAGTGACTGTGACTATCCCTCGGGTTGAGACCCCTACCCTGGGCACCCGTGGTAGAGGCTCGGCGAGAGGAAGAGGGGGCGTAAGACCGCCGCCAAGGGCCCGGTCAGGCCCAAGTCGGCCTTTTGATACCTTACCCCGAGTGCTTGTGGACAGTGTAGGCGGGCGGCTCCAGAGATTCCTCCCAGTTTGGGAGGCTATCTCCGGCGACGCCTTCGTACTATCCGTCGTGCGCGACGGCTTTTACATAGATCTGATAAAGCCGATTCCAAACGGCACCATCAGAATCCGCCCGCCTCCAATGTCAGCCCTTTTCCAGCAGCACATCTCCTCAGAGATCGCCACGCTGCTGGGAAAGGGCGCTGTAGAAAGGGCGAGAGATCATCCTCATCTCTGTCTCTCCCCAATTTTTGTCATTCCCAAGCGCTCGGGAAGTTTACATATGATTCTAAACATGAAAAGAATCAACAGGTTTATACCTCCAGTGCATTTTCGCATGGAGACCTTGGCATCTATTCTGCCCTTGATCAAGCGGGACGACCTTGTGATCTCCCTCGATCTCAAAGACGCGTACTTTCACATTCCCATTCACTCTCTGTCGAGAAATTTGCTGGGATTCGCGTTCCAGGGCGAAACGTTTCGATTTCGTGCCCTGCCCTTTGGGCTGAGGCCGGCCCCTCGAGTCTTTACCCGAATAGTGTCGGCCCTGGCCGCGTTTCTACGGAATCGCGGCCTCCGATTATTCGTCTATCTAGACGATTGGCTCCTAGTTGCAAACTCAGAGTCCCTCCTGTTGGATCAGTTATGCCTTTTACTGCGACTAACGCAAGACTTAGGCTTTCTGATAAACTGGGAAAAATCGGAATTATCTCCCACACGTACCCCGGTGTACTTGGGTGCGGAGATAGATATCCCGAATCAGCTTGCCCGCCCCAGTCGGGACAGAATTCGGACTATCACCATGACCGCACGGTCATTGCGAGTAGCCCGCAGGGTCAGAGCCAGACAATGGCTTCAATTCCTGGGCTATCTGGCCAGTCTAGTCGACGTCTTACCAGACTGCAGGCTGTTGATGAGGCCCTTTCAGAGGCACCTCCTCAAAGATTCTCCTTTGGGGTGGATTCCACTCCCAAGAGATATCAAGCTCCTTCTCGCCCCCTGGTCGAACAGTTCGTTTCTTGCCCAAGGCAAGCCTCTCTGTACACCTCTTCCGTCAGTTTCTCTGGCGACAGACGCCTCCCTTCTCGGTTGGGGCGGTCATTGCCGGGGCGAGATGATTTCAGGGGACTGGTCTCACTTGAGAGTTATGCCCCATATCAATGTTTTGGAAATGATGGCGGTCAGCCTGTCTCTTCATCATTTCAGGCCCGGTCTTGTTGGTCGCACTGTACTCGTTCTTACGGACAATGTCACAGTAGCTGCCTATATCAATCGCCAAGGCGGCACTCGGTCTTCCTCTCTGAACACCTTAGCTGCCCAGTTGTGGAGGTGGTGCCGGTCTATGAACATTATTCCGGTAGCCTCCTACATTCCCGGTCAGGAAAATCTGATCGCGGATTTTCTGTCGCGGGGCAAATGCCTCCCGTCAGAGTGGACTCTTCATCCGGAGGTGTTTGCTCTTCTCCAAGAGGTGTGGGGTCCTCTGGAGATCGATCTGTTCGCCTCCACCCTCAATCACCGACTCCCGAGGTATTGCTCGCGGGTTCGGGATCAGGGGGCGTGGGCGATGGATGCCTTTTCCCTCCATTGGGGAGCTATCCGGGGGTACGCTTTTCCCCCCATTCCTCTGATCCCTCAGGTCTTGAGGAAGGTCAAGGAGGACAGGGCTTGGCTCTTGTTGATAGCCCCACATTGGCCAGCGAGACATTGGTTTCCAGACCTGCTGAGTCTCCTGGCCGGCCAGCCGTTTCCCCTTCCTCTCAGGGAGGATTTGATAATTCAACCCCTCTCGGGGATTGTTCATCAACGCCCAGCGGTCCTCCACTTGACTGCCTGGCCGTTGTTGGGGAAGACGCCAGAAACTCGGGGCTCTCCGAAAGGGCCTCCCAGTTTGTAATGAGAAGCCGTAGAGACTCCACTAGAGATCTCTACAACTCTCGTCTAGGGGCCTTCTTTTCTTGGTGCGAGAATCAGGGTGTCTCGCCACGTGAAGCCCCTATTGGTGTTATTGCCGATTTTTTGATCTCCCTTTTCGATAAGGGTAGATCGATTTCAACCATACGTGGCTATCGTTCGGCTATTGCCGCCGTCCACGTTGGTTTTGCTGATGGTTCGGGAGTCTCCAACTCCCCTCTTTTGGCTAGGTTGACTTGCTCCTTCTTCTTGCAGCGTCCATCAGCCTACTGGCGCTCCTCCACGTCCTTCACATCTTTTTATTTAAAAGATGTTCTGTCTGAAGAGTCTTTTTCTAACAAGACGTTGCAAGCTGCAACGTCATCCTTGGGTTCCTGTTGACCTTCCTCTTGGGACATGCCCCCCATTTGAATCTGTGCTGGTCTAGCAAATAGGTAGGTACATTGATTTATTGTAGTAAATCAGTAAAATCAGAATTGATTTTATTATTTGCTAGATAAATCTATGTACCTACCTATGTCCCACCCTCCTACCCCACTCCTTGCCTAGCAACATGTCAAAGTTTGTCTGAGGCTGCTCGTAAAGAGGAGGATTGTGTGCGCGCGTCATGCGTACGTGCACAGAGGAAGGCGTGATCCTAGGGGGGGTATATGCACTGTCGTGACTTTAATTACTCGAATGGCTTGCGTAGTCGGAAGACTAGCAAATAGGTAGGTACATAGATTTATCTAGCAAATAATAAAATCAATTCTGATTTTACTGTTCGGAGCCACGAGGACGTGAACTCATATATGTGAAATTTATGAATAGTTTTGTCATATAAAAGTTATCAGAATGAGCTTTAGCCAGAAAAGATACTGAAATCATGTTAAAAGGGTATATATATAACACAATGATACATGTACGTATACATGTATCAGTTTTTGAAAATAACTATGAAACACATTCTTTTGTTTTAGCTTTTCTATTGTCTCCCACTATTTTGGGGATGTGAGAAAATTCAATCTTGTAAAAATGATGGGAATTCTATTTCTAGTGACACATCTTTGTGAAGAAGATCACAAATTGTGGAATTGTGCCCATTTTGGATGACTCAAGTTTTATAGGACCTGTTCTGTAGTGTCTTATGCCAATGCTCCCCATGATGCGTCATAGTTTCAAATAATTCAGGTTCATTGTACATTCAGGTTTTTCATTAGGGGTGGTCATTGGGGTTTGGTGTTATGTAAGTTAGACCTAATGCAGGCATCCCATTATTCATCATAAACTCATCCCCTTTTTCTTTGTCTCATCAACTGTCGCTGTGTCCCCCTCCTGTTTCTCTTGGGTCATCCATAGGTGTATGATGCAGGGGGGCATGACAGGCCAAGGGGGCCACAGCTGCCCTGAGAATTTAATTACCAATATTTTAATAGACAGCTGTCATCTCATATTCTGGGAGTGAGATTGTCTATGAACAATTTTTATATCTTATTATTTAGTGTACTCTTTATTACTACCATAAATTAAATTTTCACTTTAACAAGTGTCAAAATGTTTGCTTCCTTGCTTTGTTTGCTAAATTTAGAAACTCAAAACTTGATATTCAGGCAAGAGATGTTAGCTCCACCCCCCCCCCCCCCCCGGAAAATTGTGTCCTTATGTTTATGGGGTATCATCTTCTTTCTTTATCTTTATCCCCATCTGCTTTCTGCCTTTGTTCCTTTGAATTCTTTCTCATCTGTGCCTCTGTCCCTACATTGATATACTTTTTTCTGTTTATTTTTTTTTTTGGCTTATTCCTGATTTGACAGTGCCTTTCCTTCTTTATTCCATCCCATATCTCTTATGATCTGCCTATTTTCTCATGTGCTCATCTTCATTCAATTGATCTCCCTCCCTATTTACGGACCTAGTGTAACTCTCATCCATAACAACTATGTGTATCCCTTTTCTCTCTCTATCTCTCTCTTTCTCTCCCTCTTTCTCTCCCTCTCTCCCCTCTCTGCTTTCTCTTTCTACATTTGTTTCTAAGTATCTTATTCTGTAAAGCTCATTTTCCTGCTTCCATACTTACCCTCTTTGCTTCCTTTTCATTTCTAATTATGTTTCTGTATATTTCTCTGAAACAAAACATAATTTCATTGAACCCTCGGGAATATAAGATCCTGATAAGTAGTGTTTGAAAAATAAATGTTTTCTGGGAAGGGTAAACCACTTCAAGAATGAGTTCAGAAGAAATTTCAATCATCCCAATAACCCATACGTCCTGGTTACCATTGTCTTCAGTTGATTTCAACAGTTGAAAAGTAAAAAGAAGTCAGAACAAATCATAGATATTTTCAGCTCTCGCAAATCGTATTTTGCTTTATTTTTAAAGCTGTAAAAATATATGGCATCTGTTGAGAGCTATAAGTGTGTTGACTCTGTTAAATTATCTGATTTAACGCCCTTCTGGCTCCAAGCAAACGTTACGTGTGTAGGATGTATATGGCTATTTGACATGTTAAAAAAAAACCAGCATACATATAGACAGTCATTTACTTTCAACTGGCTCTAGCTTAATTGATTCCTGTCAATTCCTTTTTCGTCAACCTGGGGGGGGGGGGGGGGGGGGGGGGGGGGCACAGCGAAGAGACAAGTCATATTTTCTCTCTTTTTTGCAAGGTGTCATTTTTTAGATCATATCAAGGTTAATAGGTCAAAATGGGATAATTTCTCTTTTAGAAAAGAATAAAAAATTCCCAGATGTTTCATAGAGACATGGGTCAACAGGAAGGAATCTGTCTGACTTCATATTCACTTCCCGAGGTTGATGACAGTCGTTAATAAAAATTCCCAGTTGCAATTTCGTCTTTCATCTTTTCCAAAACATGTTTGTGAGAATGGTGGAATTCTGGATCCATAACCTCTATCTCGATATCCATGGGAAATGAGGAAAATGACATCTTTCTCCGGTAAACAAGTTTTAGTATGCTCAAAATTGATGATGGCAATATTAATGTCATTTTGAGAATAAAAGATTTGAATTATGAATTCAGTCCTTACTGTGCCATCAAGTCATGAGTACGTATCACAAAGATTTTATGATAAAGAAAAATCATATATTTTTTATTTGTTGTTCATCTCAATCTAACCAGTGTCCCTTAAAATCTCACCTCACAGTTTGTGAACCCTTTCGAAATGTTAAGACTATCCTTTTGATTAAGATTTTATTTTGTTTCAAACTGTATTCTTTATGTGCTTAATGTAATTAGTTCAGAATTTCATAAACTGTCTGATATTGCCAGCTGGAGACCACAAAAGCACTAATCATCTAAGAATTAGCACCCTCCTCAATTCTCAGCCAATATTTCATACCTCACGACCTCTTTCAGACCATTAAGCTTTCAGCTTGTCTTGAAGCCAAGTGCCAGTATGTTTATAGGGGCCTCTGTTAATTGGTGAAAGCCACGCTAAGCCTGCCAAGCCCAAATTTCCTTCCCAAGGATATAGGAACCATAATGCCCCTGCAAAGCGGTGTGTACGGTGCATCAATGTCAAGCTTATAGCACTACCCCCTTATCCGGAGGTGTCATAGACAGTATTTGAGGCCCTAACCTAATAATTAAAACATTTCTGTGGGTTTGTTCATTAATCCAAATCGGGATGTGGTTGAAATTTGTGGTTTGTATCGATCATTAACTGGCATATCATTTCTATGTTACTGAGACTTTGATATGCCATTAGAAGTGGCTGTTGTTTTAAGAGTACAGTGAAGTTCTTTTTGTGAACGATGTCATAAAAGAGCTCAATTAATCATTCTCAATATTCTTGAAACAAGTGGATATATATATTGTTTCTCTTTTTTATATGATATTTCCATATTATTACTATGACCCTTGTATACTGGTCTGGAATACAAAAAGTCTAATATCCTTTAAAAAAGTTCCTTTTCTTTCCTCCAGATACACTTTATATCACATCCAAAAATGAAATTACATGCAAGCTGGCAAGGTAGCTTGTAGTCATAAAATTCTAAATGGGTTCATGAATAATTAGATTATTAATCAATAATTAAATTAAATTAAATCTAGCTCATGCAATCTTATTTCTTACACATGAAATTTAGGTCACAGAATTGATTAAGTGTGTTTGAAATGCCCTTATATTGCATTGCCATTTTCATATGTATTTCAGTACGTCCAAACAACTGTGTTTTGGCCAGTCGTTTTCTAACCCCCTCTGTTGCCATCTTGGCGAGGAAGCATATAATTACTTTGACATTTGCACATTGAAGACATCTTCCTCTGGACAGTACTCATCGCAGTTTGTGTTAATTACCTCAACCCTTCTATATCCTACTGTGCTCAACATCTGTCCATTAACATTATGTTTTCATTTGTTAAACCGTGAGGGGGGGGGGGGGGGGGGGGAGGATGTCACAGGAGGATGTCACAGGGGTCTGTTTTGGGGGATTGGACCTCCCATTTTTTATGCTTTTCATTGATTTGGGGAGATCTTTTTACCCAGAGGTAATGCCCTTCTTTATCCCAACAGACAATTTCAGTTTTTAACAATTTATAATAGAAGTATTCAATAAAATTTTGCTACATTTATGTTAATTGTGAAATATTGAACAGAAGGGAGGAATAGTTGGTATTCTAATGGAGGCATAGAGGACAGGAGGGAGAGAGAGAGAGAGAGATCGGGAGAGAAAGATTGAGAAAGATTGAGGAGTTGAAGAATCTAGAAAAAGAGGGGGAGGATGGGACAGAGAGAGAGAGAGTACGAGCAGAGACCGACAGACAAGGACACAGACTGACAGACAGATAGACAGAGACAGACAGAAGGTTGAGTGGTTGATCTTGGGGCAGGCAGGTATACATGTAGGTTTGAAAAAAGGATGTAGCTATTACATTGCCCATATTCAATAATGGATGGCTATCCAGATTTTGGCCAGCTGTTCTTACTAATGTTCTGAGATCCGAGGAGGACATAAATAGCAGTCATTGTAAAGTCTCTTCCCCTTCCCCTTCCCCTGCACATAGCTTTTTAAGGATAATTATTGATCCAAAATCATTTCAGTGGAGTCTTAATTCTATGTCCCAGGGGATGATGTACATGTATGATCGCTGTAAAACCTACAGAACACAAGCTTCTTTGCCCTATCTCTTTTATCTATTCATTTGATAGGGGGTTTGGGGGTTGGTTTTTTTTTTGCATATTGTAATAATTATTCCTGATATGGAGAAGGTAATTCCCAATTTCATTGAAATGATTTTCAGCTGGGACGATGAATGGAAAATAAATTTCATCATTATGCAAAGGAGCCAAATTTGAAACATTTTTTTTGTTTGTTTGTTTCATTCCATTTGAGTAATATGTTTTGAAAAATAGAAAAAATATAAATGTAAATTAAAGGTTATTTAGTGTTGTGCATAATATTTATTCTCCATAAATATTTCTGCTTCTTTCTTTCTAGAGCCAACAACATGCCAAACATGGGGTGAAACAAGGCCCAAGGATCCCACCTGGGTAGGTATCAAAAAGGTGGGGGGGGGGGGGGGGCAAAAGGATTTCATTAATTCTGGAGTACATGTTGTTTTTTCCCCCTTTAATAAATTTGTAGTACATGTACTTGTTTGTATTTGAAAAGAGGAAAGTGATACACAATTTCCCTGTTCAGGGGCTATAAAACTTTACTAACTTTAAAAGTATTTTATTTATGGCTTTCATTACCCCCCCCCTTTTTTTTTTGGGGGGGGGGGGGATGGGAACACTGATAATTGAGAACAAGCAAAGCATACTCAATATAAACCATTTACCATTTTTATACCCCGCCAAACGAAGTTTGAAGGGGGTATATACATGTAGGAATCAGTCGATGGTTGGGCGGGCAGGCGGTCGGGCGGGCGGTCGGTCGGTCTGTTGCAAGTATTGCGGATCGAACTACTTCCTCAGTTTTTGACCGAAAGTCATGAAATTTGGTACACACATTGGTCTTGGTGGGAAGATGTGCAAGACATATTTTTCGGATGAGTCGGAATCTGCGTTGCCATGGTAACGGCATATTTATGGCAGAAAATCAAGGAAAACAGCTTGCGGATCGAACTACTTCCTCAGTTTTTGACCGAAAGTCATGAAATTTGGTACACACATTAGTCTTGGTGGGAAGATGTGCAAGACATATTTTTTGGATGAGTCGGAATCTGCGTTGCCATGGTAACGGCATATTTATGGCAGAAAATCAAGGAAACGCCTTGCGGATCGAACTACTTCCTCAGTTTTTGACCGAAAGTCATGAAATTTGGTACAAACATTGGTCTTACTGGGAAGATGTGTACAACATATTTTATTTACAGCAATAAATCAATGTATCTACCTATGTGCTAGTTTCCCAAACTATACCGTCATTCGAGAAAAACTAAGTCCAAAACGCGCAGCCCCTGCCCCCGCGCGCGTACTCCCCGACCACCAATCCAATCGCGCCACCGCCATACTCTTCCTCTTCCTTTCTCGCCCGTCAGAGAAGTGACATCTATGAAGCTAAGTCTTAACCTAAATTGCGAGATTTTTACCTCCAAAAGCGTTTTTGGTTGCTATTCGCATTAAAAATCCTGTTCACCAAGTTTTTACACACATTTTGGTGTATCGGATTTTTCCTGAGTCAACCTCCTTCACGGTAAATTAATCAAATTATTTTACCGTTTTTCCTTCCCCTTACAGGGCTTTATTCACAGACGGTGTACTAGTACACTGTGTCGGGCTCTTCCCCCGTGTCTGTAGGTGGTTGATTCAACGCGCTTAGACAAGCGGTCTTATCAAAACATTGTGTACTCCGTAATAAGAGTTTATTCCCACTCCGTATTGTGAGTTGGTTGTTACTTTTTATATAGATCTATATTGTTTGTAATAATAATAATCTTATTACCATATATAGTTTTCTATATTTGTTTGCTTGTCTTTATTTTCAGCCATGTCGAAGTCTCCGTCTAGGGCTGGCGTTCCCCAGTATTTTAATACTTATAAGGGGACTCGCCTAGCCTTGGAAGGTTGGCTGCGAGATTTCATCTCGCACCAGTGTTATCTTCCCCGGAGCTTCGACTAAGGTAAGTTAGGGCCTACCTCGTGTACGGCTCGCCCCGTTATGAGTTCGTCGTCTGTTTTGACGACCAACTCATGCGGGATGAACCGAGAGAGTGAGTGCTGGGACTCGGCCAATACCTCTCTCGAAGATAGAGACTTGTATAACGGTGGGAGTGAGTGCCTTAGACCAATACCTCTCACCGATAAAACTATGGGTGTTATCCCTACCCACAGTTCGTCTCGCTCGAGCATCATTCCTCGCTCCCTAGCCATAGGTATGTTCGCTCAGGGGTCGGCTCTTTTTGTCTCTCCGCACGCTTCTAACACAAGCAAGGCGGGAAAGAGTAAAAAGAGTTGTGATCTTCCAAAAGTACCCCCCTCAGGGCCTACTACGGACGCGGTGCCCGTTTCTAAGGGTAAAGGGAGCGATAAACATGCTCACCTGCCCAAGAAACGTAAGCACCAGAGTACTGCTCAGCCATCAGGCGGGGCGGACTCTCTCCCCTTGACATCGACTGTGTGTTCACCTCATGTGTCAGGGGGGGCCAAGAAGAAGAAGGTTAGCCCCCAAGGGGCGACTACTTCTTCTGAGTTGGGCGTCTCCCATGAACTTCTGAATTATCTCAAGATCATTGTGGAGCGGAGTGGTTGGTCAGACTCTGTGTCCGTACCCCCCACCACGCCTGACTCCAACCCCTCCCCCCAAGGGGGAAGGGGGGATACCTGTACCCGCCCCGACCCAGGTCCGGTTCGGATACCGGATTCGGATACCGTTTTTTCCGGGTCCCGAATCCGGTTTTTCCGGTTATCCGGCTAGGAACACTGGTTTTCCCTTGTTTTACACCACTGCAACCAGTGGATTGGGATCCGGTTCCTGCTGTCAGGTATCCGGCTCATTGTGTTGGGTTCCAACACACAGGAGTCTTGCCGCCCCACTTCGGGCGTCTCCCGACCACGTTCAGCTTTGATCGTCCGGTCGGGGCTGCTCCCATTCCGGCGGCACTTGGTGCTCCGCCTGGGGAGGAATCCTGGGACTGCCTAAACCGCCCTTCTTGGGATCGGGTTTCTCAGTCTGGATTTTCGGAGAATGATGCCTCTTCACAGGCTGAGATTACACCCCAGACCAGTCGGTCCTTGGCGGTAGAGACTCAAACCTGCTGGAGAAATATCTTCCCGACACTTTTTGCAGAGTCTGGCTGATCCCGGACATCCGTCTCTCCTTTTTCAAGGTGAGCGTCCCTCCAAGGGCATCCCTCTTACGGAGGACTTTACACGAGTCTACAATGACTTCGCCTCACAGCCTCTTTCAATCCTTGGTAGGGTCCGTCCCTCGGCCAGGGAATTCACCTTCTCTCAACAGGACACTCGATTATTTTACGAGAAAGTCCTGTTCCAGTGACCTCCTACATGTAGGTGGTAGGCTTGGTGTCAACCTTAAGAGTACACCTTACGCCAAATGGAGAAGTTCCCGTCCTTAATGGAAGCTCATTCCAGGACTGGCCTGAGGCTGACTGCCTACTTGGGTACGCTCCTTTCCTTTCGCGCTAGGAGCCAGGAACTCGAGATGTCCGACACGGACATCCTGTTTCTAGACGAAGCGCTCTTGTCCTTGACAGGCTCGTTGTGGTCAGAACTGTCTGTTCGACAGCAATAGCCACTAATGCTAGGAGGAAACTTGCTCTTTCCTCTCTGGGCATTGCGGATGCGGACATACCTGCCCTCCTGGCCAGTGTCCCGCACTCCGGCCAACACCTCTTTGGAGGTAAGGTGTCTGATGTGATTCAACTTAGGTTGTCCTCGGCTCCTAAGCCGCAGGCCCAGGCTATTTTTCCGCCTGCTAGGCGCGGTGGCACTTCTCTGCCCTAGCCACTTTCCTCAGGTATCGCGGTCTGAGACTATCCACTTATCTGGACGACTGGCTCCTGGTGGCGAGCTCTGTGTCCGTCCTTCAGTCACACATGGACCTACTTCTCCGTACTACGCAAGAAGTAGGATTTATAGTCAACTGGGACAAGTCGGAGTTGACTCCTACCGGCAGACCCAATTACCTGGGTGCGGAAATAGACATCGTGAACCAACTTGCCCGCCCCAGTCGGGAGAGAGTTCAGGCAATTGTCTTACTGGCTCGATCTCTTCGTCTCTTACGTCGAGTTCGGGCAGGCCGATGGCTCCAGTTCTTGGGCCGCATATCGAGCCTTGTAGATGTCCTCAAAGACTGTCGGCTTCGTATGAGGCCTTTTCCAACTTCATCTCCTGAAGTTTTTCAAGCCCAGTGTAGACTCGCTCAAGGTGTGGATTCCTCTATCCGAGGAAATCAAACGCCTGCTTATCCCCTGGTCGAAAGAGAACATGATTGTAGGTCACTCCGTCCTGATTTTGACGGACAACACTACTGTGGCTGCCTGCTTCAACAGGCAAGGCGGGTCTCGTTCCACTACCCTGAACGATCTAACCGCCAAACTTTGGAAGTGGTGTCGGTCTCACCGAGTGATTCCGATCGCCTCCTATGTTCCCGGGCGGGACAATCTGATTGCAGAATTTCTGTCCCGGGGCATGTGTCTCCCCTCCGAGTGGTCACTGAACCAAGAGGTCTTCGACTACCTCAGTTCAGTCTGCGCCCCTCTGGAGATAGACCTGTTTGCGACAGCTCTCAATCATCGCCTCTCGAGATACTGCTCTCGAGTGCGAGATCCGGAAGCTTGGGCCCTCGATGCATTCTCCCTTCAGGGGAAGAACTTCCGGGGTTACGCCTTTCCGCCGATCTCCTTAATTCCTCGGGTCCTGGGGAAGATTCAGGAGGATCAGGCGTGGGTTCTGCTCATAGCACCTTGCTGGCCGAGGAGACCTTGGTTTCCTCTTCTTCTGTCTCTGCTGGACGGTCGGTCTGTCTCCCTTCGCCGGAGAGCAGACCTCATAGCTCAGCCCCTGTCGGGGATCCTCGACCATCGCCCGGCGGCTCTACATTTGACCGCCTGGCCTCTATCGGGGAGGATGCGAGGATGGCAGGACTCTCAGAGAGAGCCTCCCAGTTCATAGTCCAGAGCAGAAGAGATTCTACCCGAGCTGTTTACAACTCGAGATTAGAAGCCTTCCATGCTTGGTGTGGGGAGAAGGGATTTGCTTCCCGTTCTGCCCCGGTGGGTGCTATTGCAGATTTCCTTATCGCCCTTTTCGATAAGGGCAGGTCCCTCTCTACCATTCGTGGTTACCGGTCCGCTATTGCTCCGGTTCACCTTGGTTTTTCTGATGGTTCGGGAGTTTCAAACTCTCCCTTCTTGACTCATTTGCTGAGGTCTTTCTTTTGAAACGACCAGCAAATCGCCAGTTGACTCCTGCGTGGAGCCTTCCTTTGGTTTTGGACGCCTTGGCCAAACCGCCCTTTGAGCCATTGTGCAAAGCGTCTTTACACCATCTCTCGATTAAGACCGCCTTTCTCATCGCTATTGCTTCTGGGCAGAGGAGAAGCACTATTCAGGCTCTCTCTACGGCGCCCGGGCATATCGGATGGGAAAGGCAAGGTGTACGTCTTGTCCCTCGACCTTCGTTTATTGCCAAGAATCAGACGGATTCTTCTGGCTCAATCGAAGTGTTCTTGAGTCCTCTGTCAGAATTCTCTTCTGTCAAGGAGGATAAATCATGGTGCCCTGTTAGGGCTCTCAAATGGTACTTGGATAGGACTAAGGTTTTTCGTAAGGATGATCAGCTCTTTCTCATTTCCCGTCACCCTTATTCCCCAGCATCACGGGAGACTATCTCCCGTTGGATTGTCGAGGCTATCCAAGCTGCGGGTTCGGAGGCTCTCCTGTCTGAGAATCCTCCAAGAGCGCATGATACTAGGAGTGTTTCTACCTCCTGGGCGCTTTTTCAGGGTCTTCCTTTGGAAGACATTTGAGGGCCGCCTTTTGGCGTTCCCCTACTTCCTTCACATCCTTCTATCTTAAGGATGTTCCTTTGGGTGAGGTTAGATTTGCAACCTCTGGGTTGAGAGCTGCTTCGTCATCTCTGTCTGCCCCGCGTTAGTTACTCCCGTCCTGGGACATGCCACCCGGGTTTTTATCCGTGCTATTCTAGCAAATAGGTAGATACATCGATTTATTGCTGTAAATCAAGAAAATTATAACTAATTTTGTTATTTACTAGATAAATCTATGTATCTACCTATGTCCCTCCCTCCAGCCCCTCTCCTTGTCTGACATCATGTCCTAGATCTGTCTCTCACTGCTCGGAAGAGGAAGAGTATGGCGGTTGGATTGGTGGACGGGGAGTACGCGCGCGCGGGCAGGGGCTGCGCGTTTTAGACTTAGTTTTTCTCGAATGACGGCATAGTTTGGGAAACTAGCATGTAGATACATAGATTTATCTAGTAAATAACAAAATTAGTTATAATTTTCTTGTTTGATGTGTCGGAAGCTGCGTTGCCATGGAAAGGGCATATCTATGGCAGTAAATCAGGGAAAAATCTTGCGGATCGAACTACTTCCTCGGTTTTCGACCAAAAGTCAAGAAAGGCTGTTGTCACGGGGCGGGGGTATTAATCGTCATCTTCAGTGATATTTCTAGTTAACAATTCATATGAATTGATGAAACACAATTCAGGCCTTTGTTTTATAACTGATTCATTTATCTAGGCTAGTATTGTGTGTGGTTTGTGAAATGAATTTTTGTTTGGAGTGCCAGAGGGCCATTGAAATGATTTTGCATTGTTGATAGGATATGAGTAACATGCCTCGCATTTATCACATGTTTTACATGTATGTGTTTGTTTCAATGTACATTTCAAATTTTGAGGTCAGACATATGTAATGTGGATGTGCAGAACGTACATGTACATGTATATGATACATGCATGTATGATTGTAATTCCCTTACCAACTAATTATTGATCATTTTTTATTAACTTTCAGGGAATTTTATCTCATATTCTAGGGCAGATTATGAAATAATCCACCTACATTTAAGACCTGGTCAAAATGTTAAATAGCACCCGTAATTAAACTATATTTGTTAGAATCAGGTTTAGCTGATCATTACAAAACAAATTACACAGGAGCAGGAGCTCCAAAAGAGCTGTGGAAACAACAACAACAATAAAATACATGAAAATGATTATGATGAAAGAGAGAAGCTAGAGTAGAGAATAAGGGTTGTGGAACATGCATGCTCCAGATTGAAAGATATTATGTTGTTACAGTGTATATGGATTTATCTTTATGATCTGTCAGATGATGTGTATTTACAGTGTTTTTGTATCACGCTGATCAAATAATCCAAATTAAAACATTGATAGCACTACAGTGGACATTAGATTAGAAAATATAGCTACTAAATGTGTGCATTTTATCAGACTTTGAATTTTGTTTTACAATGTCCTCATCCCAAAATAAACACAACATTGCAAAATACCTCTCTCTACTTTGTAAGAATTAGAATAATGTACTTTGAGCCATTCAGCGTTGTCAAGAACGACTTAATGTTTAATTTAACTTGTGGAAGCTACATGTACCATACATTGTTTAGTCTTTGATTACAATATCATTGTGCTGTAATACAAGATAATTACATGGCTTTTGAAGGTTGAATTGGATTTTGGTAATAGATTTTAGTACATGTATGTATACCGTGTATCTCTATTGCTTCAGAATGTCGGCAATGTAAGTAGAATAAAATTTATTTACGAAAAAGACTTCTTAAGTGTAATAAAAAGAGGACTTGGCAGACAGATGACTGATGCGTGAGCAGATTTTACTGGGGAAAAAAATACAATTCAAGAAAAGTATTCATTAGAGACAAGTGCTCTTTTTCAAGAATTTTACTTCAGGTTTGAGTGAGACTGTTTCGGAGGAAAGCGAAAGGTGTCCTTTAGAGACATCTGCATGGTCTATGTAAACTTGTTGCCAATGTTTTTTTCTGAGAATAACTAAAGAAAATGAAAAAAAAATTATCATTTGTAGATGGGGGGGGGGGGGAGCGATCTTTTTACATACAGGTTCTTTTGGTTGTTTTCATGACAGCTTTTGAAGGACAAGAATTCTTTTTGAAATAATAAACCTCCCACTCTCTTTTGCTTTGTCACTTTCTCACTATCCAGGAGAATACCCCAGTTTCCCAAACCAGGAGGTCATCAACATAGTAATGACCCTCCAGCCCCGCCCATTCCAAGCCGAGTGCAGCAGCCTCGACCAATCACCCCAGAGGAAGAGCAGGTGAGTCCTCACATTATGTAGTTATTAAAATGATCGTGACCACTCTTTTGCCATTGCTCCGTGACAATTGTTCTGCCATTAATTTTTTATACTAACTGAATTCTTTAACTTCAACCCTAGACTAAACAATATACTTGATCTAACTTCAAATCTAATTAAAAACATAATTGCTACACTAACACTACACCTATATCTGCGATGAAATGAGGCCCAGATCAAATGTTGCCAGTGTATGTCGGACCACCAGGCCATCATCATTTTATAAAGGTAGTCATGAGCTATGTCCTCCCGACACACATGTAGAGTGTGCATGATATGTTCCTTCTTTATCAAGTTTTTCTACATAGACAATGCTTTGACTTATGTTACACAAAGTTTTACAATACCATATTCACACAAGCAAATTTATTTATTCATTGTAAAGCTAATAAAGTAATTGTACAAAATATTAGACAGTTTTTCCAGCTTGACATTGGGTGGGGGGGGGGGGGGGGTAAGAGAGTCCCACCTGGCTTGTGTCTCCTATAAACAGCTGGAAATTGCATCTGCATTGTCTTTTTTAGCACCCTCATTATTGTAACACCTGTTGGTCAATTAAGCAGACTACTGTCAGACATTGCACACCATTACATTTGTTAAATAGTCCTTAAGTGGCAGCCAAAAGATTGAAAGATAACCTCAACAAAGCCTTTCACATGGTTTTGTTTCCTTCTATTCCTGTCAGAGTTATTCATTTCAATCATATTGTTTGTCATTATAGCCTCAGTTACCATTTTTTCTTCCATTTCATTATTGCTTTGTTTGGTACTCTATTTTTTTTTGGGGGGGAGGGGGTCTTTCTTTCTTTTTTCTTTTTTCTTTTTTCTTTTTTCTTTTTTCTTTTTTCTTTTTTCTTTTTCTTTCTTTTTTTTGGGAGGGGCTTTCTTTTTGTTTGTAACTTTTTGAAATCAGTGAAACAAACAAGGAAAGAGAAAGAATAAGTTTAAGTCTTCCTATGCAACTCTTTTAGTTTATATATCCATCTCTCTCTCTCTCTCTCTCTCTCTCTTTCTCTTGCTCTTCCTGTCTCATAATATTTACATGATCATTCGTTTTTCATGTCTGCCTAAATTATTTTCTTTTGATAACATCTTTTTTGTCTTTCTCTCTTTTTCCTTTTTTTTTACTTAACTTTAAAGTTTCCCAAATCCCCCCCCCCCTCTCTCTCTCTCTCTCTTTCTTCTCATAATGTGCTCTCTTTCAGCTTTTCTTCTTCATTTTTCTCTTATCATATATCTGTCTCTATCTTTCACTCTCTGTATATCGTTATCATGATTTGGGTTCTCTTTACAGACCTTTTAGTCCATAATATGCAAATATCAATGATATTATTAAATGAGGCATTATATGTTATATATTGTAGTTTATGTGTGAATGGACATCATGTCAATTTCTAACATCCTTTCTTTTATTCCTATTTTTCTCTTCTTTTGTTCCTATTTTCTCTTCTTTTGAAACAGGAATACGCATTTCCAGGTAAGGATGTTATCGGTTCATTTTCTGTTACTGTAGTTAGTGCCATTGTTTCATTTAATAGTACTACATAATACTATTAGTTACACCCTGCTTACAACAAGCGGGGTGCAACGGTTTTATCCCTTAAAGTGTACACATATAATTTATTGGTCAAGAATACGGAATTATCTCTCAGACAAATTGACCAATCAGATTACAGAATTCATGAAAAAAAGAGCCCACTAAGAGATAAATGTATATATCTTCTTTTAAACCCTGTTTTGTTGAATGCTTTTCAGATATACATGTACTGTCATGTAGATATTATTCTATCTATTTGAATGGTGCAAAAAAGTTTGATGTAAATATTTTCTATATTCTCTGTAAACATAATACTAATATGTTATATACAAATGTAGTGATATCACTGTATTTAAAAAATGTTTTTCATGTCTTCATATTATCTTCATAATATTTAGATGAAGAATGCCCGGACTACATAGAACCTGAGGTAAGAGACTATCCATAAATATACAGATTTACTACAATAAATTAATGTATCTACCTATTATTCCTAGTTTGTCCAAACTACGCCATCATCAAGAAACTAAAAGTCACATTTCGCGCACGCCCCACCCCCGTATGGCGCCTTCCCATAATCACATGCGCGAGCGCACGCCCGCCATCTTCCTCTTTTCATTCTCGCTGCCGAGAGAATAACAGTCAGATAAGTCACTGCGCCTAAATTTGAGATTTATCTCTTATCTGCTTTGATAAATTAATTGCGTCTCGCATTTCTTCACTTTCGTTCCTCCTAGCGGCGTAGCTTTTACGCACGTTCACTGGCCTAGACAGTTCGCTGCCTAGCCCTTGTCTGTATTCGCTAGGGGTTTCCTTAGTGATAGATTCTTGTGCAAAGCTCCTCGGGTGTTTTAATTCTTTCGTAGCTCTTCCCTCGCATTATGTGCTTGTATTTGCTTTATAAAATACTGTGAGCTCTGTATTTATTTACACCCTTGCATACTTGTCTCTTGTTCCTTTTTGTTCAGGATCAGCTTGATTTCTTCTTGAATCCTGTTACCCATACCGCCCCCGCCAGTGTGCAGGTTGACACGGCGGGAGCTAGTGTCACGGCTTCATCTCCGATGAAACGCAGTACACTAGCTACCGGGGGTACGGGCGTGTAACTGCCGACTCGGTCAGGGATTATCTTCCCAGGCTTGGCGACGAGAGGTAAGTTAGAGACCCCTGCGGTCAGTGGGTCTCGGACAGGGACAAGTACCTTGTTGTTTGCTAGCCCGGCTGTAGCCGGAATTTAGCAATACAAAAACAGTTGGGATTTGCGTGTCCCGGCGAGGGGGTCATCGGTCTACCGACCGCAGGCCCCTGAAATCGCTTGAGCATAAACACTGGAGGGGTACCTCGTGTGTTAGCCCGGCAGCGGCCGGATACAGCATTACAACAATAGTCGGGATTTGCGTGTCCCGGCGAACTCAGGGCGTGAATGTCGCCGGTTTACCGGCCACTGGCACTCATGTCCGCTAAGGGGGAGCTGTCGGGTTCCCGACAACGAGCTTCTACCTGAGCAGAGTTCACTGGAGCATCCAGTGATCTATTCACTCTTAGTAACTCGGCGAGCCCGACTCAGCCCTAGTTGCTACAGAGACGGCTACCCTCCCCCGTTCTAAACGGGCCAAGCGTAGCCATGAGAGATCAGCCGAGCGCCCAGAGCTGCTCCTACCCCGACAGCGCTTGGCGCCCCTCCCGGTGAGGAGACATATGGCTCATGGATGCCCCCGCCCCCCAGGGACCAGGTTTCCCACATTGACGATTCTGATATTGACTCGGACTCCAAGTCACAAGCCAGTGCGGCCCCCCAACCCCCTCGTGGTTTGGCAGCCGACGCGCAGGCTTACCCGGCTCCAGCTCCCCACGTCTTACCCGGTAGTGTCGGCTTTAGCCGCCTTCCTAAGGAATCGCGGCCTCCGACTCTTTGTCTACCTGGACAATTGGCTCCTGGTAGCGCATTCGGAGCCGATGCTCTGAGACCAGTTGCACCTCCTACTCCAGACTACTCCGGAGCTAGGCTTTATAGTCAACTGGGAGAAGGCTGTTCGGTCCCTGTGTCGTTCTCGCAATGTACGGCCCAAACGCTGGCTTCAATTTCTGGGCTACCTTGCAAGTCTAGTGGAAGTATTAACAGACTGCAGACTTCTGATGAGGCCCTTCCAGAGGCACCTCTTGAAGTTCGTTTCACCGAGTGTAGACTCCCTCAGAGTATGGATTCCATTACCGAGGGAGATCAGACATCTTCTCGTCCCTTGAGCAGACGAGACGTTTCTTGCTCGAGGCAAGCCTCTACGCACACACCTTCTGTCAGTGTCCATCTCGACGGATGCGTCCCTTCTGGGCTGGGGCGGCCTTTGTGGGGGCAAGATGATTTCGGAGGATTGGTCTCATCTGCACACCATTCCCCATATCAATGTGCTGGAAATGCTGGCGGCATTCATGTCGCTCCACCATTTCAGGCGCACGATTGTGGGGCACTCCGTGCTTATCCTTATGGACAACACCATGGTTGCTGCCTACATCAATCGTCAGGGTGGAATTCGTTTAGTTTCCCTGAACTTTCTTGCTGCCCAGGTATGTAGGTGGTGTCGGGCGAACGACATTGTCCTGATAGCCTCCTACATTCCAGGAAAAGAAAATCTTATAGCAGACTTTCTGTCCCGGGGCAAGTGTCTCCCATCTGAGTGGTCCCTCCATCAGGAGGTTTTCGATCTTCTCCGCGCGTCTTGGGTGCCGCTAGAGATCGATCTGTTTGCGGCCACACTCAAACACCGTCTTCCGAGGTACTGTTCTCGGGTACGGGACCCGGAGGGTTGGGCTATCGATGCCTTCACTCTCCATTGGGGACACTTTTGAGGGTATGCTTTCCCTCCGTTTCGTTTGATCCCTCAGGTTCTGAGAAATATTAAGGAGGATCGAGTGTGGGTCCTGTTAGTAGCCCAGCGCTGGCCGAGGAGACCTTGGTTTCCCCTACTCCTGTCCCTCCTGGATGGACAGCCATTTCCGAGGTCAGACCTAGTGTCTCAACCTCTATCTGGGATCCTCCATCATCAGCCCAAGGTCCTTCATTTGACCGCTTGGCCGTTATCGGGGGAGACACTAGGGCTTCAGGACTTTCTGAGAGAGCCTCTCAGTTTATAGTCCAGAGTCGTAGAGATTCTACGAGGTCTCTTTACAACTCCCGGCTCTGCCATTGCCGCCGTTCATATTGGTTTTCCGGACTGCTCAGGAGTTTGTAGCTCCCATTACCTGCTAAGTTGCTGAGATCGTTTTTCTTGCAACGACCAGCAAATCCGAAGCTGTCTCCTGCTTGGAGTCATCCTAAGGTTCTAGACGCGCTATCAAAGCCTCCCTTTGAACTGATGAGCAAGGCTTCTCTCCATCATGTGACTGTCGAGACCATTTTTCTTATTGCTATAGTTGCAGGGCAGAGAAGAAGTTCTCTTCATGCGCTTTGCACCTCTCCTGGTCATATCCGTTGGGAAAGGCAGGGTGTTCGCCTTATCCCCAAGCCCTCCTTTATAGCCAATAACCAGACGGCTACCTCCGGACAGGTTGAGGTGTTTCTCAGCCCTCTGTCAGACTTCTCCACAGTCAAGGAGAACAAAGTCTGGTGTCCGTTGAGGGCGCTAATAAAATGGTACTTAGACAGAACCAAAAATTGCCGCTCGTACGAGCAACTTTTCCTCATTACTCGCGAACCTTTCACCCCTGCTTCTAGAGAATCCATTTCTAGATGGATTGTCGAGGCCATTCAGGCCGCTGGACCTGAGGCCTGGGGACATCTTGAGGGCCACCTTTTGGCGGTCTCCCAATTCCGTCACTTCCTTCTATCTGAAGGACATTCCGTCTGGAGAAGTGCGGTTTGCGACTTCGTCTTTGAGGGCGGCATCTTCGGCCATTGACCCTCGTTAGTCACCTTCCCTTGGGACATGCCACCCCGGATTTTTATCCGTGCTAGTCTAGCAATAATAGGTAGATACAATAATTTATTGTAGTAAATCAGAAAAATCATACCTGATTTTATTATTTGCTAAATAAATTGATGTATCTACCTATGTCCCTCCCTCCATCCGTCCCCTCTCCTTGCCCAGTAACATGTCCTAAACGTTGTCTATGGCAGCTCGCGCATGTGACTATGGGAAGGCGCCATACAGGGGGTGGGGCATGCGCGTATGTGACTTTCAGTTTCTCGATGGCGTAGTTTGGACAAAGTAGCAATAATAGGTAGATACATCAATGTATTTAGCAAATAATAAAATCAGGTATGATTTTTATGCCTCCGCCCACCGAAGGTGGGTGCCGGAGGCATTATGTTTTCGGGTTGTCCGTCCGTCCGTCCGTCCGTCCGTCCCACTTCTCGTTACCGCGATATCTGAAGAATCATTTGAGGTAGGAACCTCAAACTTGGTACTAGTATGTATCCCCATAGAAAGATGAATTGATTAGATTTTGGGGTAAGTAGGTCAAAGGTTAGAGGTCACAGAGGTCAATTTACATGAAATTATATGAAATTACTGGTTTTTAGCACCGTTACCTTGATATCTCAAGAACTGTTTGAGGTAAGAACTTCAAACTTGGAACTAGTATGTATCCCTATACGAAGATGAACTGATTAGATTTTGGGGTAAGTAGGTCAAAGGTCACAGGTCACAGAGGTCAATTTACATGAAATTACATGAAATAACATGAAATTACATGAAATTACTGGTTTTTAGCCTCGTTACTGCGATATCTCAAGAACCCTTTGAGGTAAGAACTTCAAACTTGGTACTAGTATGTATCCCTATATACGAAGATGAACTGATTAGATTTTGGGGTAAGGAGGTCAAAGGTCAGAGGTCACAGAGGTCAATTTAAATGAAATTACATGAAATTACTGGTTTTTAGCCTCGTTACTGCGATATCTCAAGAACCCTTTGAGGTAAGAACTTCAAACTTGGTACTAGTATGTATCCCCATACGAAGATGAACTGATTAGATTTTGGGATAAGGAGGTGACAGAGGTCAATTTACATGAAATTACATGAATTCTTGGTTTTTAGCACCGTTACCGCGATTTTTGAAGAACTATTTGAGGTAAGAACTTCAAACTTGGTACCAGCATGTATCCCCATACGAAGATGAACTGATTAGAGTTTGGGGTAAGGAGGTCAAAGGTCAGAGGTCACAGAGGTCAATTTACATGAAATTACAGGAAATTCTTGGTTTTTAGCACCGTTACCGCGATTTTTGAAGAACTATTTGAGGTAAGAACTTCAAACTTGGTACCAGTATGTATCCCCATACGAAGATGAACTGATTAGATTTTGGGATAAGGAGGTGACAGAGGTCAATTTACATGAAATTACATGAATTCTTGGTTTTTAGCACCGTTACCGCGATTTTTGAAGAACTATTTGAGGTAAGAACTTCAAACTTGGTACCAGTATGTATCCCCATACGAAGATGAACTGATTAGATTTTGGGATAAGGAGGTGACAGAGGTCAATTTACATGAAATTATATGAAATTACTGGTTTTTAGCACCGTTACCTTGATATCTCAAGAACTGTTTGAGGTAAGAACTTCAAACTTGGAACTAGTATGTATCCCTATACGAAGATGAACTGATTAGATTTTGGGGTAAGTAGGTCAAAGGTCACAGGTCACAGAGGTCAATTTACATGAAATTACATGAAATAACATGAAATTACATGAAATTACTGGTTTTTAGCCTCGTTACTGCGATATCTCAAGAACCCTTTGAGGTAAGAACTTCAAACTTGGTACTAGTATGTATCCCTATATACGAAGATGAACTGATTAGATTTTGGGGTAAGGAGGTCAAAGGTCAGAGGTCACAGAGGTTAATTTAAATGAAATTACATGAAATTACTGGTTTTTAGCCTCGTTACTGCGATATCTCAAGAACCCTTTGAGGTAAGAACTTCAAACTTGGTACTAGTATGTATCCCCATACGAAGATGAACTGATTAGATTTTGGGATAAGGAGGTGACAGAGGTCAATTTACATGAAATTACATGAATTCTTGGTTTTTAGCACCGTTACCGCGATTTTTGAAGAACTATTTGAGGTAAGAACTTCAAACTTGGTACCAGTATGTATCCCCATACGAAGATGAACTGATTAGAGTTTGGGGTAAGGAGGTCAAAGGTCAGAGGTCACAGAGGTCAATTTACATGAAATTACAGGAAATTCTTGGTTTTTAGCACCGTTACCGCGATTTTTGAAGAACTATTTGAGGTAAGAACTTCAAACTTGGTACCAGTATGTATCCCCATACGAAGATGAACTGATTAGATTTTGGGATAAGGAGGTGACAGAGGTCAATTTACATGAAATTACATGAATTCTTGGTTTTTAGCACCGTTACCGCGATTTTTGAAGAACTATTTGAGGTAAGAACTTCAAACTTGGTACCAGTATGTATCCCCATACGAAGATGAACTGATTAGATTTTGGGATAAGGAGGTGACAGAGGTCAATTTACATGAAATTACATGAAATTCTTGGTTTTTAGCACCGTTACCGCGATTTCTGAAGAACTGTTTGAGGTAAGAACTTCAAACTTGGTACCAGTTTGTATCCCCATAGAAAGAGGAACTGATTAGATTTTGGGGTAGTTTTACATTGTTATCACCATATCTCAACTAATTTGTATTCATGACTAGGAGGAGATAAGTTGGGTTATAAGGTGTAAGGTCAAATGTCAAAGAGGTCAGTTAACATGTAATTAGAGGCTTTTATTCTGGTTATCACAGTATTTCAAGAGCAGTTTGAGCCATCAACTGAATTTAGGCGGATGCATATAGGAGACGCAGTCGCATTCATCTTGTTCTGTTTTAATATTATATGAGGTGTTTTCATCATAGTCTTGAACATGTACAGTTTGTTTTATGTAGCAGAAAACAAGATTTGATATTTTAACTGTGAAGGGAATGTGACCACTGTCTATGCATATTCATTTTGATAGTCAAGATTCCTTTTTCTTTCTTGATTTCTTTATTCTTTCAATTCTTGATTTCGCAAAGACTCATGTGGTCATGATTTTCATTCTGTATTGGTGTTGTTGCAAACACTCAAAATCAGTTTTGTATTTTTCTGTAACTTTGTAGGGGGATTCTGGAGATGAGAATTATTTGGAACCTGAACGTAAGTAGCAACTTTATGTTTTCTTGGTACTAGTAGAATTTGTAATTGGGTATTCAAACTAAGAGACTGACTTTTAGTATGGCAATGTGACGTACTTTGTGAGAAAAGGTTATCAATTCAAACTTTAGTTTTAAAAAAATTAGAAGGAAAGGGTATAATGAGATTAGAATGAATGCTAAAAAATTTTAATTGATATTATTGAGGGAATCTTTAAGATATGTTTCCTATGAGAGCCCCATTAGCAGGTTTCTTGCAATGAAAAAAACATATGAAGAACTTTTATCATTAAAGGAAGTTCCCCTAGACAGGTTTAGTATAAAGTATGATTTGAAGACACATATAAAGGATTTTTTTTTTACCTGGGTCATGTATGCAAACCTATTTTATCGTAATTGCTGTATCTATAAATCTTTTCATTTTTTATTCATATGCTAATACACCTGTAGCCTGTAATTTCCTTTTAATGGCTCAGATGTACAGGAAATGAATGGTTTCAATGTAATTCGGTTTTATCACATTTTGCACTAGCTCCCTTTAAGCATTCATCTTCAGTATGTTTCCTTTAAATGTACATCGTATCTGTGTAGTCATTTGTTATCTTGTGCCATTAATTGTTCGCTATTTTTGTAATCCTCCTTGAACCCTCAGTCCAGCCTCCAAGCAGAAGAGTTCAGCAGAATATACAAAGCAGACGTCTTCCAACTGTCCCTCAAACCGGTGGAGCCCCAGTACCTCCTAGACCAGACAAACCTAGTCCCCTCACATCCTCCGTCGATGTTCCACCTGCAATACCCTCAAGACCCCAGCCAGGCCGGAGGGTACCCAACCTTGAAAGCAAAGTCATGCCTGACTTTCCGAACGGAACAGAGAGCACAAGACCAGAACCTTCCAGGTCGCCTCCTCGTGCTCCACGTATCCCGACAATACCATCAACCGATGACAATGAGAATGAAAACGGCAACGGCTCGTCAGACGCGGCCTCACGCCACGTGAAGAACATGAGAAATCGCTTTGAAGCGGATAATAACAATACCGACAATAGTAGGAGACCGACGCCCCCTTCCACCAACAAATTCCGCTCTAAACCGATAGATAGGCAGTACCCTCCCCCACCCACCTCACCGACGCATACCCCGTCTCCTGTAGTCCCAAGACCCGTCACGTCCGGAGGTAATTCAACGCCGCGGAAACCTGGGATGCCTCCTTCTACATCATCCACGGCGTCTGTATCTTCCATGAGCAGCAGTAGTTCTAGTGGTAGTGAAAGTGGTCCAACGGCTCGACAGCGCAAGAATATCGCAGAACCACCGTCATGGGCGTCAGAGATGCCCCCTCTCCCACCATCAACAAGGAGACCCTCACGTAAGTTTGATATCTTTATATATCACGCAAAGATCCAGTTGTTATTAACTTTTTCATGAAGGCTATTCCTTGGCTCAGAACAAGTTTCACTCATGAGAAAGTTTTTATTTTTAATTTCTTTAAAGGATATAAAGATCACGCTCTAATGGACACAAATCAGCAAGTCAGTCAGGAGAATTGATTGCCTTGCTATTCACCAATGTATCTGTTGTATCTTACTTTTCTATCATTTTCCAAAAGCCCAGGGTTTGATTCTGAATCAAGTCTTTGGGATGATGATTTATTACCGCAAGAGGTTGATCGAATTACACACGCACACAGAGTCAGTTACAAATTTGAAAATTAATTTTACTTATCTGGTAACTTCACCATGTTTACCATGCATTCAAATGTGATAAAGCGTTACTTTTGAAACTCCATTTCAAAATTACACTCCACAAATACAAATCTTGGTTTTACTGTTACTAAACTCTGAGAGTACTCCTTGTTTTATTGAAATATAATCACAGAGCCCCAGCCTCCTATGCCAAACAACTCCTCCGTACTTCAGATAAACGAACGTCTTGCACCATCTCAGCCACCTAAACAAGCACCTAGTGTGACTAGAGCACCACCTAGTCCTACCAGAACACAACCAGCTCAGCCCACAAAGGTTAGAAAGTTGCTAATTTCATTCAGTATATGTGGTCTTGTTTCATTGATTGGAAAGGTAGGGGACGGGGAGGTAGCTAGGAATTAGAATGTCAGTATATAAAAAGATTCTTGGTATTTATTTATGCTACAGCTTAGTAAAGGTAGTGTGTGTAAAGACACAATTTACTGCAATAAATCATATATACCTACCTATTATGCCAGTAGTCTTGACTACGGGACCCCTTCGAGAATTTAACACAAATGAGTCACAATATTGTGCGCACCCCCCGTAATCCTATTGTCCCCTTCTCCACTCACGCGCGTCAACACGCTACGGCCATCTTCCTCTTTCTTGCTCGCCCCCGACGAGATAGGACGTATAGTCACAGCGATCCTGAAATCAGGTCATATAGTATCTTTTAGGTGCGCTTTTTCGCACATTTAAAGCACTTTTAGGTACCTATATTCGCTTAGATTATAGTACTCTGTGTTTTAGTAGTCACTTTTGTCGATTGCAAGGGATTTTTGATATCCTTTTCTTGGCATTTATTTTTCCCTTTCACGGTCAGCCCCACGTAGATATTTCTGTGTGTTTGCGGGTGTTTCCGTTTGTCACCGAGCCTTTGGGTTCGGTGTTTGTTCTTACGGTTTTTTGGCTGTGAAAATCTTTTGTGCGTATCTCCCAAATAAATTTTACTCTTATTTTACTGCATTCAGTTGAAGTATTTCTTATTTTGAAGTATACTTTATTGTCTGTTTTATTGCAGTGGTATGAATTCGGAAGAAGAAGCAGCTAGGTCACGCAGACCTGCTTCTTCCGAAGAGTCGTCTAGCAAGACGACTCGGCCTTCCAGAACTCTCCCGAGTACTTCGGTACATGGGGGAGGGAGGAGGGCTAAGGGTAAGTTGCCTAGTGGTGTTTCCTTGCAGAGTTTGCCAGTCTCGGAGCTTGCGGCTTCGGGACGGGTGGCGTTAACTGAGTCTGGATTATCAACTCCGAAGCCCGTGGTTTCGGGGTGGGTGGCGTCAGATTCTAGTGGTTTGGATATCTCGAATCCAATCCCCCGGTCGTCAAGACCAGAGGGGGGGGCGGTTGTTTCCCGTACGGTAGCGTTCACTCGCTCTGATCCGTTAGGGGAGACGCGCCCCACTACTGCAGGGCAACCCACAGGCTTTGTCCATGTTGGTCTGTTGCATCTTCTTGCTCATCCGATATGGGTAATTGGTGCGCGTCTTTGGGTTCAATACCCTCAGCGCACTTCTCCCATAAAGGGAGGTGAGCGTCCCTCAGCGGAGGGTTCGGTTCGTGTTCGCGAAGGGCTTCGGGGATCCGAACGAAACCGAATAAACGCTCTGAAAAGCGGGTTTCGACTAGGGAAGGGGCTAAAAGAGGCAAGGCTTTGCCTGCCTCATGCCCATCGGGTTTAGCTAACCCTCCGGTCTCTCAAGCTGAGATGTTCGGTGTGAGATGGGCTTTGCCCAGACTCAGGGTTGGTCCCTTGTACCAGGCATCACATCCCCTGCTTTTGTCCCTTTTTTGGGTCGGACATCGAGACTAATTAGCCTTTTATGGTTTATTCTTCTTTGTCTGTGACGGGATCACATGCGCCTCCTATTCTCGCAGCCTCAGGGCTCTGTCGGGTGAGGAGGCTTATGGCGGTTCATGCGTGAATCCGACTGTTTCGGCCTTTGTTCGTGATCCTTTGTCACGATCATTTCAGGCGGAACCAGTTTTGGAAGCGGCCTCTCAAGCTTCGGTTTCCGAATCGCTGGGGCAGGCAGAGCCTTAGTCGCTCTCCCTTTGTGGGGAAGAAGCGATTGCTTTGTTCTAAACTTTCCCTGACTTTCAGTCAGCCTGCGCGCAGGGTTCGACTTTGCTTGGGTTCAGGCAGCGGGATTCCTCCGAGGGTATTTCTCTTGCGGAGGATTTCAAGCTGGACTATGGACGCATTGAAGCGGCGCTTCTTTTAAGCGTCATATTTGGTTTGCAGTGGTCATAGTTTTCCACTGCAGCTGCCTCGGTCATGTACCGTCGCAGAGTCTTGGTTCTTACGGCCCTTTGGGTTAAGGAGTCGGACATCGCACTGCTTCTCTCGGATGTTCCGTCTCGGGTCCTTTGCTTTTGGCGATGCGCGATAACAGGTCTCTGTCTTGTTTACATGCTCATCCTAAGTCGATGCGAGCCTCTGTCCGCGTCTTGGTTGGTGGCTGTCTTCGTTCCTTTCTCCCCGCTTGGGAGGCCATCTCCGGGGACGCTTTTGTTCTCTTTGACGGACGAGACGGATTCTTCATAGATCTGTCCGCCCCGCTCCCCGGAGGGGCTATAGGAACTCGGTCACCTCACAGGCCCTAGCTCGTTTTTGTGCCTCATCAGAGATTGAATCTCTGTTGAAAAAGTGGGCTATAGAAAGGGTAAGAGACTGGCTGTCTTTTTCCCTTTCTCCGACTTTTGTTATTCCCAAGCGCTCGGGAAAACTTCAGTACATTTTCGGATGGAGACTCTCGCCTCCATTCTCCCGTTGATCAAGAGGGAGGACTACGCGGTCTTGATAGTTTTCGAAGATGCGTATTTCCACTTTCCCATTCATCGCGCTTCGCGCGATCTTCTGGGGTTTTCCTTCCTCTCAGAGACTTATCGCTTTCGCACTCTTCCCTTCGGGCTGCGCCCAGTCCCTCGGGTTTTTACTCAGGTTGTAGCCGTGCTGGCAGCCTCTCTGAGGCGACGCGGCCTTCGGCTATTTTTGCTACCTGGATGATTGGCTTCTCCTAGCGGAGTCGCGCGATTGTTGGTTGGACGAGACTCGTTTGCTCGTCAATCTTACTCAAGACTTGGGTTTCCTAATATTTTGGGAAAAGTCAGAGTTAGTTCCTACTTGCAGCCCAGTTTTTCTGGGGGCTGTGTTGGACATTTGGAATCAGTTGGCTCGGCCCAGTCGAGACAGGTTTCTCACCATTGTCTCGGCAGCTCGCAAGCTCATGCTGGCCAGAAAGGTTCTTGCGCGAGGCAAGTCTTTCCGTACACCCCCCCCCCCCCTTCCGTTGATCTCGGTTTTTGACGGACGCCTCTCGGTTGGGGTGGGGAGGACATTGCAATGGCAGCGCGGTCGCGGGGGATTGGTCTCATCTTGGGACTCTTCCCCATATTTAATGTCCTGGAGTTTATGGCAGTTCTTTTAGCCCTGCTTCATTTCAGAGGTCGACTTTTCAGTCGTTCAGTTCTGATCCTCACGGACAATGTCACTGTGGCGGCTTATGTCAATCTGCAGGGAAGCACTCGTTCTGCTATCCTGAATGCCCTAGCAGCACAGCTGTGGAGGTGGTGTTGTCGCATGGCGATCACACCCGTGGCCTCTTTCATCCCCGGTCTGGAAAACCTCATTGCGGATTTTCTGTCTCGGGGCAGGTGTCTTCCATCGGAATGGATGCTCCATCCAGAGGTCTTTCGCCGCATTTGCAGTTACCTGGATCCACTGGAAGTGGATCTTTTTGCGTCGGTTCTAAACCACCTACTTCCGATATATTGCTCCTGTGCGCGCGATTGGGGAGCTTGGGCTCTCAATGCTTTCTCTCTCAGTTGGGAGAATCTTCGAGGATTTGCCTTTCCTCCCTTCCAGCTGATTCCGCGAGTCTTGCGGAAGATCAGGGAAGATCGGGCTCGGGTGCTTGTGATAGCTCCCTTTTGGCCCAGGAGGAGTTGGTTCCGGAGCTAATGAGCCTTCTGGCGGCTCAACCGTTCCTTCTTCCGTTAAGAGTGGATCTGGTGTTGCAGCCCCTCTCGGGGATTCTTCACCACAATCCAGAGTCCCGTCATTTGACTGCTTGGCCCTTGTCGGGGAATCTGCAAGACAGTCGGGTCTCTGTGATAGAGCCGCGGAATTTTTTTATTGTCCAGTCGTAGAGTTTCTACTAGGGAGATTTATAATTCCCGTCTTTCGGTCTTTTTCCTTTGGCGTAAAGAGCGAAATCAAACCCCTTATCGGCTCCTATTGGTTCAATTGCGGATTTTCTAATCTCGCTATTTGACAAAGGGAGATCCATCTCTACTATCCGAGGCTACCGTTCGGAATGTTCGGGGCCATTCATTCGGGTTTCTCAGATGGTTCGGGGATTTCCAATTCCCCGCTGTTAAGTGGTGTGATTCGGTCGTTCTTTTTGAAGCGACCTCCTTGTTCTAGGTTAGTGCCGTCTTGGAGTCTGCCTAAGGTCCTGGAGGCCTTGGCGAAACCTCTTTTCGAACCGTTAGATGAAGCTCGCTTCATCATCTTACGGTTAAGACGCTCTTTTTGGTAGCTTTTGCCTCTGGGCAGAGGCGCAGTACTCTTCATGCTCTCTGCCTTACTCCTGGTCATGTTCGCTGGGAGAGAAAAGGCGTTAGATTGATTCCTAAGGCTTCTTTTATTGCCGAGAATCAGACAGCTGCCTCTGGCCCTGTTGAGATTTTTCTTTGTCTGCTTTCTGGGTTTTCGTCAGTGCGCGAGGACAAAGTTTGGTGTCCTGTTAGGGCTCTCAATTGGTATATTGATAAGACTAAGTCTTATCGTAAGGATGATCAGTTGTTCCTGATCACTAGAGAGCCTTTTTCTCCTGCTTCTCTTGATTCCATTTCTAGATGGATTGTCGAGGCTTTTAGGGCTGCTGGCACAGGGGCTCTTTTTTCCGACAGTAAGCCTCGTGCTCATGACACTCGTAGTGTCAGCACTTCTTGGGCTCTGTTTCAAGGTGTGGCGCTTGATGATATTTTGAAGGCTGCTTATTGGCGTTCGCCCAATTCCTTCATTTCTTGCTACCTTAGGGATGTTCCCGCAGGTGAGGCTATGTTTGCGTCAGCCACCTTGAAGGCCGCTGTGTCTTTGTATTCTTCGCTGTAATCCTATTCCCTTCTGCTTGAAACATGCCTCCCGGTCTTTGAGTTGGCGCTGGTCTGGCATAATAGGTAGGTATATATGATTTATTGCAGTAAATTTGTAAAATCAGCACTGATTTTCTTATTTACTATATAAATCTATATACCTACCTATGACCCTCCCTCCTTCCCCTCACCTTGCAAGCAACATGTTTCTACTTGGGATTGCTCGCAAAAGAGGAAGATGGCCGTAGCGTGTTGACGCGCGTGAGTGGAGAAGGGGACAATAGGATTACGGGGGGTGCGCACAATATTGTGACTCATTTGTGTTAAATTCTCGAAGGGGTCTTATAGTCAAGACTACTGGCATAATAGGTAGGTATATAGATTTATATAGTAAATAAGAAAATCAGTGCTGATTTTACAATTCAGAATGCAAGATGCATAATGGTTGAAAATGATAACCTTAAATGTGTTGCTGAGACATAGAGAATGGATAAATGTTACTGTGATTCATAGCTGATTTAGTCTTTTCTCTGATTGTTTGGGCTTCCAATTATCAGTTTCACTGATACTATTCATACAAACACTTGGGATCTCACTGAGAAATAATGTACATGAACAATGTGTTTACTGTTCAAATCTAATCATATTGCAATTTCTTTCAAAATCCAACCATAATCGGGTAAATAATAAATAATTTCTCATGAACATTTCTTATTGTAAGCACTGTTAGTGTATTTTTAATTAATTTTAGTTTGATTGTAAGCGCCTTGAGCACCCGTTTTAGGTGGATATGTTTCGCATTATAGGTATTATTATTATTATTATTATTATTATTACTTATTATTAGATTTATTATTTACTACAATAAATCAATGTACCTACCTATTTGCTAGTCTTCCGACTACGCAAGCCATTCGAGTAATTAAAGTCACGACAGTGCATATACACCCCCTAGGATCACGCCTTCCTCTGTGCACGTACGCATGACGCGCGCACACAATCCTCCTCTTATCTTCTCGCAGCCTAAAGAGTTGCAGCTAAGTCACTATCTTGCGCAAAAATTCAGAGTTTGCTACTCTTTTAGCGCGTTTTTGGGTGACTTTTGCCAATATTTCCGTCCTAGACTTGTTTATTATCTGTTTAGTGTCGGTTTATGTCTGTCACGTATTTATTTTGGTGATATTTGAGCCTATATTCATACCTCACTTTTCACCTCTTTCGTATAGTAGCCCAGGGCATTCGCTTTGGCGTTTTGCCGGGCGCTCAGCCCTGTAACGTTTCGTTGGTGTTTCGTGTGTGTGGCTGTTGTGTGCATATACCCTTACGAGAGTGTTCTTTTGTTCGTAGTGCGTGAATGGAATTTTCCACACATTGCGCGGGAAAATTCCATTCCGTTCCATTCTTTATAATTGTTTATTGTTGACTCTTTTATATCTCCTTACAGGTGATAATGAGTTCTTTGGAGGAAGAGCAATCGAGGTCTTGGTTACCTCCAGGCTCTTCCAATTCTTCTTCCCTCCCGTCCACTACTCTCACTTATAAGGGCGTCAGCCCAGTGAGTGTGTTGGAGACCTCTGTGTTTCGCTCGCCTACCAGCGAGTCAAACACGATGGTTAGGGGAGGTAAGGGCGTCAGTCTGTCTGCTCGCTCTGGTATTTCTGTACCGGGAGCGTCGAGCAAGACAGGCTGTATAGGTAAGTTAGGTGTTCATAAGTCTTCGGACCGAACACCCGTCATTAGCAATTCTAGCTCCCTCCAACTCACGACCACCGCGTCTGCAGTTGGGGGGGCGGTAGCTAGTATTACCGGGTCCTCTCGACCCCCGACCACCGTCGGGAGCCTGGAGGGGGCATTAACTGGTAAGACCGCTAAGCGGTCAGCTAATGATGTTACTGGGTCTTGCCGACCCCCGACCACCGTCGGGGTGCCTAGCGAGATTTCACCCAGTGTTACTGGCTTCCCCCGACATCCGAACACCGTCGGTGTGTCTGGGGGAATTACAGCCGTTAACGTAAATCCGCATCCCGCTAAGAAGACCTCCTCCTCGAGCAGGTTCTCGCAGCAGAAGACTGCTGGTTCCCGCCAGCCACTGACCAACGTCAGTGCTCCGGGTGCTATTTCCAGCAGTGCTGCAATGCAGCAGCCCGTCCACTCCCCGGCAGTCAATGCGAATCGGGGCTCTGGTCGGGGAAGCACAGTCCCTAGAGTTGCGGCCGAATTACTTCTCCCCAATGGGGAGCCCGGCCCGGACAATTTCGGTACTGAGGCTTTTATACTGCAGCCTAACACTTCCCGTGCTTCTAAACGGCCTTCTATTACGGTGGCTCACACCCTCGCTAAGAAGCCTAAAGCCAAGAAGGGTAAATCCAAGGATAAACCCAAGTCGGGTAAGAAGGCTCAGCCCTCTCTTCCCCCCGACTCTCAATCTGAGCTGCTCAGATTAATGAGACTCTTTGCTGAGCAGCATGGTTGGGATACTAATCCCCCGACGCTGCCGGCTACTGAGACGGGTTCTCCCCAGTCAGTTGTCACTGTGATGGAGGATGTTCCCGAGTCGGACCCCGGTGTTTTCCCGGTTCTCCGATATTCATGAGAACCTGGGACAATTTTGTCCGAATGCGGTTTCTCGACCTACTCCTCCCGTGCCTGCGGCTCTCGGAGCCCCGCCGGGGGAGGAGTCTGTCACTGGTCCGTGGGCATATCCACCCCCATGGGATTTTCCCCACCGGACTACTTCTCCCGAAATTGATTCTGTCTCGCAGGTTTCTACCCCGTCTGTTTCAGAATCTCAGGCCGGCTACGACCCCCAGCCTTGTCAGGCTATGGCGGCAGATGCCAAGGCCCTGTTAGAGAAGTATATGCCCCCCCAAGTCCAGTCGGACAGTGATCAGCCATCGCTGTTATTCAGACAGCATGGCCCGTCTCCTGGTATTCCTCTTACAGAGGACTTCAAACAGGAGTATGGGGATACGGAGGCACTCGCCGATGCGGGTCGGGCTACCCGACGTCCCTTTGGTAGTGCCTTCTCTTTCTATCGGGATGATACCCAGGGCTTCTTTTCAGCCAAGGGTTTATCCCAGGAAATTATGGGTATGGGACAACGTTTGAATATCAATTTCAAGTCTCAGTCCTATAGATCCGCCGAGAAGCCCCTAGTGAACTTTGAAACCAAATTCAGGTCGGGCTTAAGGCTTTCGGCGTACCTGGGTTCACTGTTACGCCTTCGGGCCAGATCAGTTGAACTGAATGTGACCGAGGGGGACTCCAATTTGTTGGATGAACTCCTGCTTTTGTTAGCTGGACTTCAGTGGTCTCAGCTCTCATCAGCGGCGATTGACATTACGCATCAACGCCGCAAGCTGGCGCTCTCCACACTGGGAGTGCTAGAGAAAGACATCCCGGCTCTCTTGCGGGGTATCCCTTCCTCTCATCCCAAACTCTTTGGGGGCCAGTTTAACGAGGTCTTCCTCAAAGAGATAGAGGGTCGCAAACAGGCAAAAGAGATGGCCAGACAATTCTTGCCCACTCAGCCTGCTCGGTCCTTTCCGAAGTCTATGTCGGTCTCGACAGACTGTGACTATCCCTCGGGTTGAGACCCCTACCCTGAGCAACCGTGGTAGAGGCTCGGCGAGAGGAAGAGGGGGGCGTAAGACCGCCGCCACGGGCACGGTCACGGTCAGGCCCAAGTCGGCCTTTTGATACCTTACCCCGAGTGCTTGTGGACAGTGTAGGCGGGCGGCTCCAGAGATTCCTCCCAGTTTGGGAGGCAATCTCCGGCGACGCCTTCGTACTATCCGTCGTGCGCGACGGCTTTTACATAGATCTGATAAAGCCGATTCCAAACGGCGCCATCAGAATCCGCCCGCCTCCAATGTCAGCCCTTTTCCAGCAGCACATCTCCTCAGAGATCGCCACGCTGCTGGGAAAGGGCGCTGTAGAAAGGGCGAGAGATCATCCTCATCTCTGTCTCTCCCCAATTTTTGTCATTCCCAAGCGCTCGGGAAGTTTACGTATGATTCTAAACATGAAAAGAATCAACAGGTTTATACCTCCAGTGCATTTTCGCATGGAGACCTTGGCATCTATTCTGCCCTTGATCAAGCGGGACGACCTTGCGATCTCCCTCGATCTCAAAGACGCGTACTTTCACATTCCCATTCACTCTCTGTCGAGAAATTTGCTGGGATTCGCGTTCCAGGGCGAAACGTTTCGATTTCGTGCCCTGCCCTTTGGGCTGAGGCCGGCCCCTCGAGTCTTTACTCGAATAGTGTCGGCCCGCGTTTCTACGGAATCGCGGCCTCCGATTATTCGTCTATCTAGACGATTGGCTCCTAGTTGCAAACTCAGAGTCCCTCCTGTTGGATCAGTTATGCCTTTTACTGCGACTAACGCAAGACTTAGGCTTTCTGATAAACTGGGAAAAATTGGAATTATCTCCCACACGTACCCCGGTGTACTTGGGTGCGGAGATAGATATCCCGAATCAGCTTGCCCGCCCCAGTCGGGACAGAATTCGGACTATCACCATGACCGCACGGTCATTGCGAGTAGCCCGCAGGGTCAGAGCCAGACAATGGCTTCAATTCCTGGGCTATCTGGCCAGTCTAGTCGACGTCTTACCAGACTGCAGGCTGTTGATGAGGCCCTTTCAGAGGCACCTCCTCAAGTTTTACAGACCGGGCAAAGATTCTCTTTTGGGGTGGATTCCACTCCCAAGAGATATCAAGCTCCTTCTCGCCCCCTGGTCGAACAGTTCGTTTCTTGCCCAAGGCAAGCCTCTCTGTACACCTCTTCCGTCAGTTTCTCTGGCGACAGACGCCTCCCTTCTCGGTTGGGGCGGTCATTGCCGGGGCGAGATGATTTCAGGGGACTGGTCTCACTTGAGAGTTATGCCCCATATCAATGTTTTGGAAATGATGGCAGTCAGCCTGTCTCTTCATCATTTCAGGCCCGGTCTTGTTGGTTGCACTGTACTCGTTCTTACGGACAATGTCACAGTAGCTGCCTATATCAATCGCCAAGGCGGCACTCGGTCTTCCTCTCTGAACACCTTAGCTGCCCAGTTGTGGAGGTGGTGCCGGTCTATGAACATTATTCCGGTAGCCTCCTACATTCCCGGTCAGGAAAATCTGATCGCGGATTTTCTGTCGCGGGGCAAATGCCTCCCGTCAGAGTGGACTCTTCATCCGGAGGTGTTTGCTCTTCTCCAAGAGGTGTGGGGTCCTCTGGAGATCGATCTGTTCGCCTCCACCCTCAGTCACCGACTCCCGAGGTATTGCTCGCGGATTCGGGATCAGGAGGCGTGGGTGATGGATGCCTTTTCCGTCCATTGGGGAGCTATCCGGGGGTACGCTTTTCCCCCCCATTCCTCTGATCCCTTAGGTCTTGAGGAAGGTCAAGGAGGACAGGGCTTGGCTCTTGTTGATAGCCCCACATTGGCCAGCGAGACATTGGTTTCCAGACCTGCTGAGTCTCCTGGCCGGCCAGCCGTTTCCCCTTCCTCTCAGGGAGGATTTGATAATTCAATCCCTCTCGGGGATTGTTCATCAACGCCCAGCGGTCCTCCACTTGACTGCCTGGCCGTTGTTGGGGAAGACGCCAGAAACTCGGGGCTCTCCGAAAGGGCCTCCCAGTTTGTAATGAGAAGCCGTAGAGACTCCACTAGAGATCTCTACAACTCTCGTCTAGGGGCCTTCTTTTCTTGGTGCGAGAATCAGGGTGTCTCGCCACGTGAAGCCCCTATCAGTGTTATTGCCGATTTTTTGATCTCCCTTTTCGATAAGGGTAGATCGATTTCAACCATACGTGGCTATCGTTCGGCTATTGCCGCCGTCCACGTTGGTTTTGCTGATGGTTCGGGAGTCTCCAACTCCCCTCTTTTGGCTAGGTTGACTCGCTCCTTCTTCTTGCAGCGTCCATCAACTCGTAGCCTGACTCCTTCTTGGAGTCTACCCAAGGTCCTTGACGTGCTTGCGAAGCCACCTTTTGAACCTTTGGGTAAAGCGTCCTTTCACCATTTAACGGTCAAGACGCTATTTTTAGTCACTATTGCTTCTGCACAGAGGAGGAGTACTCTTCATGCTCTGTGTATAACACCGGGTCACATCCGTTGGGAAAACTATGGTGTGCGACTTATACCCAAGCCCTCCTTTATTGCCAAAAATCAGACTGCTTCCTCTGGACCAGTTGAGATTTTTCTTAGACCGCTGTCGGACCATTCCTCAGTGCAGGAGGATAAGGTCTGGTGTCCGGTGAGGGCCTTGAAATGGTATTTAGATAGGACTAAGACTCTTCGTAAGAGTGATCAGCTTTTTGTCATCACTCGAGAGCCCTTTTCCGCCGCTTCCAGAGAATCCATTTCTAGATGGATAGTCGAAGCGATCCAGGCAGCTGGGCCGGAGGCCCTTTTGACTGATGGGAAGCCCCGTGCTCACGATACCAGGGGCATCAGTGCCTCTTGGGCTCTTTTCCAAGGGGTGCCCCTAGTGGACATTATGAGGGCAGCCTACTGGCGCTCCTCCACGTCCTTCACATCTTTTTATTTAAAAGATGTTCTGTCTGAAGAGTCTTTTTCTAACAAGACGTTGCAAGCTGCAACGTCATCCTTGGGTTCCTGTTGACCTTCCTCTTGGGACATGCCCCCCATTTGAATCTGTGCTGGTCTAGCAAATAGGTAGGTACATTGATTTATTGTAGTAAATCAGTAAAATCAGAATTGATTTTATTATTTGCTAGATAAATCTATGTACCTACCTATGTCCCACCCTCCTACCCCACTCCTTGCCTAGCAACATGTCAAAGTTTGTCTGAGGCTGCTCGTAAAGAGGAGGATTGTGTGCGCGTCATGCGTACGTGCACAGAGGAAGGCGTGATCCTAGGGGGTGTATATGCACTGTCGTGACTTTAATTACTCGAATGGCTTGCGTAGTCGGAAGACTAGCAAATAGGTAGGTACATAGATTTATCTAGCAAATAATAAAATCAATTCTGATTTTACTGATTTATTATGTTTTCCTCCAGGTGAATGAACTAGAGGGACATCCATGGTATCATGCAGACATTACAAGGCAGGCATCAGAGAAATTCCTACACCAGTGCCACACGGTACAGCTTTTTTTGGACATCTACTGTAAACGTGGAATATTTCGCGGGGTGGAAATTTTCGCGCATTTCGCGCAGCATGAAACGTGCGCGAAAATAAAAACATGCGAATATTTGTGTTTATGTATTTTCTGCCCATGAGCCTAGCGCGTCAGCGAAATTAAAAACATGCGAAATTCACTTTACTCAGCCGAGCGCGTAAAATTAATCACACGAAAATATCCACTTTTACAGTATTGTGTCTTTTTATTATCAAAATGTTCAGTTACATAGCATTGTTGAATGATATTTGAGCATACATTCAAAGGAGCCAACAAATAGCAAAAACTATGTCAAAAGTTGGCCCTGTTCAATAAATGTACATCAGAATTTTTAAGACGATTATATAATAATTAAGGGTTGTCATTGAATAAATAACAGTATCTTTTAACATTTACAATAAACTGCATATATGATGAATATATATGTAAAGTAATTCAAGGGCCATTTCTATTACCTTGTGCATCACCTTTTTTAATTGTGCAAATTTCACTATGACACATATCATCTTAAGATAATCTCTTTGAATAGTACAATAGCGTATTGAAATTAGAGTTGGATATCTTTTAAAGCTTTGGATTCATGTTATCATCAGGGCTCTAAATTCACAGTTGCCCAGGTGCCTTTGACCATCTAAAATTCTTCAGGGCAACCTTAAAGTCCTCTCTTTGTTTGCTGGTAGCAACTAACGATGTTACTGCTACTATTTAGAATAGTACTGCTAGGGTTAAATGACTACCGAAACTTGACATTGGTAACCTTAGCAATAATCTAGGTTTTCCGGCTGGCTACCCAAATGAAAATTTAAGCGAGGAATAATTTTTTGTTTCATGCTGTATTTCTATTTCTCCCAATCAGGATGGTGCATTCATAGTCAGGAATAGCTCCAGGGGTGACCCCGCCAACCCCTATTCGTTGGGCCTGTGGTTCAACGGGCGGGTAAGGAACCTCCAGATCAGATTGAGGTCTGATAAGAAATATGCCCTCGGCACCAAGAAAGACAATGAAATGGTAAGAATGCACCTCTTATTGTTGAGTGTTACCTTATTAAAAATTTGACAGGCATACAGTATTTCCATTTCTTAAAATCAAAAGTTGGTTGCTTTTTAAAAAAATAAACATTTAGTGATGGATTTAAGGGGCACCATCGGTCCATGCTCCCCTTTTAAAACACAGTGTCGTATACCCTGAGTGTACACAAAGAAAAATGTGCCCTCCCCCATTCTACTGTGCCCCAGCTATAGCTACTTTCAATTTCTCAGAAAAATCTGGTAATTTTTGATACATGTTTGTAATTCACAACTAACAAAAATGAAATGGGTATAGTGAACAGTCAATTTACTTCCGAATTTATACATCTCACAATGTGATTACCCTGAAACATGTATCAATGTTTAGTTCCCGTACTAAAGGCTGTAGCACTATCTTGGCATGTTGTGTTTGTGAATCCATAATTATTTTATCATGTCACCAGTTACTACTTTCCACTGCAATTATTTAATATTCATTACTATTTAGGCATTTGAAAGTCCAGTTCAGCTCATCGAGCATCACATGACCAACTCGCTCATCCTGGCACAAGACGAGGGTAAAACCATCCTTAAAGTGGCAGCCCCTATTTTCCGATGACCTCAACATCATCCTGAACAATCTACTAACATGAGAAGACAATATGTTGGACTGAGCTCAAAGCTGGACTCAAGAACAATCAAACCACCGACATCGGAAGACAATAGATGGGACTGAGCTGGTACATGGACAAATATTGTAACAACATTCAAAGATTTGATTTCCCGGAATGAGCAGTAGGGCTGAGAAAGGATTCTGCCTGAATCGAAATGCGTCCCAGGTTTGACTCTTGGGGGAAAAACAACCATCTGGATCTGGATTGCTGAATTAGACCATAAGATGTGAAAATTGGAACATGGAATGGATGATGAATGCTGATGTTGATAGAGAATGGAATCAAGACTTGTCATCATAAACATGTCCGGGAATTCAAACCGCTTCTCAACAACTCATATGTGACCCGACACGACAAAACCACCAAAAAGTCGCAAAAAATAATTTTTCTGATTTTATCTTATTTGGATAGAACAAATCTCAGCTTTAAAATGATATATGACTCATTATAATTGAAACTTTCTAACCCTTTTAATTCAGCGAATGAAAGGAGCTTGTAAGAGATGTTTGCTGTTATTAAATAGGGAGGAAATGAGCTCTAAAGTTGGGACCTATTCAAGCGTGCGGAGTAAAACGAGAGAGAAAGTCGATAGAGAGTGAATCAAAAGGCCATAGCACCCACTATGAATGAATTGTCGGATTAGGTTGATATTTGGTAGGAGTGTTTTATAGTTTATTAATTCTATTGCCAAGACTTTGAATTGCGAAAGTGAGTCATTTGAAAGTTATTATGATGCAAATGAGTGTTCTAATGGGAGATTAAGCGCACCTTGGTGGCCTGACATGTGCACAAGACAATGCCTATTCACTCCATTGGGGCAACTATCTTTGTTCCCTGTTACATAATACTGGTTTGTTACCTGTGTAGTCCTTCTGTTATCATACACTGAACTTGTAATTTAGCCTATAATTTACTTAAATGGAACCTACTCTTTTTCTTGTTCACATTAATTAAAGCTATTTGCAATTTGTTTTACATAGAACTTTAATAGATACCCTTTCCTTGCTCACATGAATAAACTTGATCGTTCGTTAGCAACGAACTCCTTTTTAAGACTCTGTTTCGTCATCGAAATGGAACTTAAAACTGCTCTGCAATTTGCTTTCGCGGCTATTGATGAACTGTAATATCAGTATGATGAGATTGCTGAGAATTTATTCTTTATATCAGTATGAAAATCATTAGGGAAAAGTAATTTAACCCTAATAGAGCCGGGTTATTTAGACCCATCTCACAGCCGGGGGGGGGGGGGGGGGGGGGCTGATTCCGCCCCCCCCTAAGATCTCGGACGTCCACCGCGCATTCGCAAAGAAAATCGGCACACATGTCGCCGACCACGTAATCTACAAAACTGTATAGTCAATTTCTCTGAAAAATGTCACAACTAATTAATTATGCTAATTTATGCATAAAATAAATGGGTTGCTATAATTAATTAAATAAAGCCCCAAAACTGCTAATTTTTTGTATAGAGACTCTTTGTCAGATTCTGATCAAATAAACCAAAAAAAAAATTCGGTAAAATCCTTTTTTTCTTATGTATTTTATTGTTTTTTTAATTTCTTATGTATTTCTTTGTTTTTCGACTTTTTGTTTTTTATTGTTTTTTCGATGGAATTCGTCGGCGACACTATTTTAATCATAAACAACATAAAATTAATTGTTTTTCAATAATAAAAGTAAATATAATGGAACATTTATGAATTTCAGCTGGAAACACAATTTGCTTTGGATTTGTACACGAAATCACGTTTTTGAGCAATTTTGGGTCTGACATGCACTTACGAAATGTTGCGTAACTCCGGAACCGCACGCGCGGACATCACAAATTTGGTCTCAAAAGTTGCGCAAGACTTGAAAAAAAAAAGTAGTGAAGCGGCGTGGTGACTGTTTATTACGCGAAACGTCGAGGGAGGGGGGGATCCGCCCCCCCGGTCCTATTAGGGTTAAGGCCCGTGAGATTGCAGTGATTTTACGAGGGTGAGCGGTACCGATTAAAAAGATTGCTGGCAATTCTGATAATGGAATCGATAAGGGTGATATTTCTCAGAGCAAGTAGTGATTTAAAGCTGCTGGATTCGTCTAGTGTGAACAGAGATATACATTCACTTGACACCAATGTGTCATCTTGCACAATTCATGTTAGATTGCTTACTTATTGATACATATATTTTCATTAAAAAAATAGCAAGGTGTGTAAAATCTGCATTGTATATTTTGTATTTTATTATTTTTTTTTAATTTGCAAAGTGCAAACAATTAATAAGATTGCTGCTGATATGAAACTATTTGTACAGTATGTTTCTTACTAATTGTACATCACCTCATCAATATGAAAGTCTTTCCTTGAAGATGGCACTTTGAATATCATTTTTCCAACACGGTAGCACACTGACTTTTGGAATTTTACTACGGTACTTAATATAGCATGAACCTTGTGGTTCTAGCCAGCTTCCAGATTGAGTAAGTTTTTCTATGCTCTCAGTGAAACTGAGTTTTACCCCCAGTGGGCCTTATCTGAATGAAAATTTTCTACTGGTTTTGGAGTAGGTTTACTACATCCTTGCTATTCCTGTCTTTCATGGGTTTGTATGTAATTTGCTGGCTTCAGCTACAGTGCTAGTGTACTTCATTGACAGCAACAACTACCAACTCTTCATGGGCAACAGCCTATATTTTCAGACCCCTTGGCATATTGTGGAAATATCGTGACAATTGGGCATCATGAATCAGTGAGGAAAGTGGATGAATTTTGTAAGAATAGTAAAGGTCAAACCCATTTGAACTGTCATGAAAAGGAGAAAAACTATCATTATTATCCTTGATGATACTTGATTATGAAAGGTCACACGAAATTAGATTTACTTCTCACATTCTTCAATTTCAACTGCGATTCAAGAAGATAGATAGGATAGCAGTAATGAAATTCATATTGTACTACATGTATCTAAGAAGGCCAGTCTCTGTCCAATTTTGTGAATATCCACTGAAAAATAAGTTTTTTTCTAGTAAAGATTAATTGAAAGTTCTTTCTTTAAAATTCCATAATTTACGAATGAGCTTGCCTGGTAGTTTTACTCATTCCTTTGTGTCTACTATTTGTTGAAACGCATTCTATAGTTCAAGAAGACATCGATTGACAAGTCCAGGCCAAGGTTTTTTTCAGTTTACCTCATGATCATATCGGTTCGATGGCTGTACTATAGCTTGAATCAGATCAAATATTTATAAAGGATGCTTTCAATTTCAATAATGTTCAATATTCCATCATCAAATTCCTGTAGTGTAATACTGAAAATTTGGCAATGGTTGTGTGCTATCTAGCCTTCTACTAGCATATTGTCAAACAATATGATCTTCATGTATCTGTGTGATGTATGCTTTTCTTTAAGACAATCTTGATACAAAGTTGGTTCATATTTGTCGCTAATCAATTATATCAACTCATTTATCTTTATAAATTTCTATCAAAGTAATTTGTAATGTGCAGATTTCTTTTAAAACACATGTTTATTTTTTCTTTCATTTTGAAAATATAAATGTACATGTAGCTTCAGCAGTTTACTCAGCTCTTTCCCATAAAGTGTGGGGTATGTTACAATACAATATTTATAATTGGCTTGTAAGACAAGAAATAGCTGCTTTAAAAAGAGATACTGACTGTGCAATAAGCAGTCAATCTCTTTGAAATGTACTCTAAAGAAACGTTGTCATTGTAAAGTCATGTCTTTCTCTATCTTCGTGATCTACATTTCCTATTTCTACTTTCAGTATTCTGTATGACTGTGTACTTACTATTTGATACCATCGTATGTGCTGTTGATAAGTATAAAGATTCACACATTTCAATGCAAATGTATTTCTTTTTATTTCAAGACCAAATTTTCATTCAATAGCCTTGTTCACACATGGTGCTCTATACTGTATTGAAAAAAAACAACTGCTGTAACAAAATATGAAACATTTTATTTGTAAATGAATGCAAGCTAGGATGAAAACAAAGTATATTTACATGTACATGTAGCCTAGGACCTGCAACAAAAACCCCTACACTGCTCATTTGTTTATCTGTGTATACATGCTCATTTATTTATCTGTGTATGAGATATGCAGAAATGTGAAGCTCATTATGCTTATGTCATTTTATTATTTTTAAAGCATTTTACAGCCTCATATGTGAACAGGGCCTAATACTTCCAGTGTTACTTATGGACTGCTACAAACAATGTGTTCTGTTTTGATTTCTAAAGGTTCAGACTTTTTAACAAAAGAACCCTCTTGACTGTATGTTTGTGTTAGAATGAAGTAGTGCTTCAATATTGATATGATTTCAGCTGTCTACCAGTTGTGCTGTCAATTTCGGTTTTATCTACTTATAGCAGAATTGATAATCATATTTAAGTGTGGAATTTCATGTACTAAATTGATCATGGCTTTTACTAATGAATACTAGTTATTGATTTATTTTCTGCAATACCACAGTTGTTTTCATTTTGATGTGCTTGATTAGAGAGGGATTTCACAAATTTGATATTTTCTTATTTTTTTAATGCTTTGTAAATGTGTAATTTTTTATACAACCTGTATGAATACTGCATGAAATAAGCTAGAGATTCATTTTGATAATAACTATTTATGTGGCTATTGCAGATCAAGGACAAATTTGGCATTGGATTTTTAAAACACTTCATTATGATTGTGCTCTTTTTTAATACATAATGCCCTTGTGTAATCTGTGTTATAAAATGACCTACATGTATAGGCCCAAATTCACAAAGGAGGTTTAAACCTAAACCATGGTTTAAACCTCCGTAAGCGTACTAAAATAAGCGTAAATAAGCGCACATTGCCCATGCGAGTGCTTAAAGAAAATATATAATTGGGTTGGATTCTGTGCGCATGTACGCTTAAAAAACCCAGGAGGGGCTTTAAACCATGGTTTTAAAATAAACCTCCTTTGTGAATTCAGGCCATAGTGTTGAATGTGTGAAATTATACCATATAAATTTGTGACCAGGCACCACAAAACCACCAAAAACCACCCAAAAGTCGCACTTTGTGATTTTCAGTTGGCTTGGTCAAATTTTAGTTTTGGGTATTTCCTGAAAGAGTATACCTTTTTCTAAGTAATCTAAAAATTTGGAGGCACCAAACAATCTAAAAGTGGTATTTTTGACAGTTTTTTATTAGACTTATGTGTGTCTTCTCTCGATTTTGTTGTTTACTTTTCTTTTTTACGACCCTGAATACTTGTCTCATTTTGATCTCCCATAAATTTTAAACAGAGTAAGGCCCCGTTTACAGTGAGAGTAAGGCCGGGCCGAGCCGGCCTAAACTTCACTGTAAACACTCAAAAGGCCAAATGCGGTACCAAAAGCGGCCGCGCATTTGGACCACCTCTGGAGGTAGTCTCGGCCCGGGCTCAGCCCGGCCTTCTTTCACTGTAAACGCTTATTTCTCAGAAGTAACATTATGAGGGACTGTGCATTCTTCTCTTTGTACAGTGAGTTAGGAACATCCAATGCTAATGAGTTATATATCATTTTAAAGCTGAAAATCTGTTTTTTCAGAATCATACCTTAACTAAAAATTCATATCTGGCGACTTTTTGGTGGTTTTGTAGTGCCTGGTCACATTTGAGCATTGCATCAGAAAATACAATCATTCATGAAATTGTATGAAAAATTTGCTTTAAAAAAATGGGTCTGAAAGATTGAATTGAACTTTCATTACAGGGTAGTTCAAAATTGAAAGATGTAGGATAATTTGATGTATAGTTGAATTCTGTACAAGTCACTAAAGCAATAATTGGTAATTGGTTATTTTTTTCCCTTGATATTTGGATATTTGGGTTTGGACTACTGTAAGTGAAGGTAAAGGATTTTTTAAAGTTACATATTAAAGTTTTTGACCATCATTTCAAATGGCAAAGTTTGTTCTCCAGAAAAACATTTTTAAACGAAGAAGGAGAACAAACAGTCAATTCCATAGCTGCTTTTCTGAGAAGCCTGCTATCATGGATATTTAAATTTTCTATTTAAGAACCTGTTTATAAAGACCACATAGTCTACAGTGGCCACTAATTGTTGGGAGTGGCCTTTATAGGCATTTGTGACTGTATTAACAAAACCAATAAGTTTATACTTGGTGCAAGTGATGTTATCAAGAGAAGTTTTGATGGCATTTAGGAAAGATTTGTAAAATGGAATGAAATTATTTTAAAAGCTGAACTTGAAATACGGTACACATTAAAACGACACTTTCGTCATAGCATAATTGACTATCTGTGCAAGGTTTTGAGACAGAATGGTGTATATATTGCGACTATAAAATATGAAAACAGTGTTTTGCTGAATGTGGGATAGTGACTTGTATTAGACGTCTGGCTTACCCAAGCTTAACCTGTAGATGTTTTGTTTTGTTTTGTTTTGTTTGACGGCCAAGTAGAGCTCCCTGAAAGATGTCATGGGGGAATAAACGTTTTCACTTCAAATTGACAAAATTTATTCATTCCCTGATACATCCTTTCAAACAAAAGTATCTTATGAAAATAATACTGTATGTATATGAATGCTAATTAACGCATCTCAGAGATTGCCAATTTGAATATTTTAAAACTCATTTTATTGTAACAATCATATTTAACACAGTGCATTCCTTACCCCAAGAGGGAAAACCCTCTAATTTCACAGAAACTCTTTATATCCTTCTATTTGTATTTTATTACAATTGTGACATTTAGAATAAAATTTAAAAAAATATCCAAATCACTATTAAAAAGAATACTAGTTATACCCTCGCCAAACGAAGTTTGAAGGGGGTATATTGGAATCAGTCGACGGTTGGGCGGTCGGGCGGTCGGTCCGTTGCAAATCTTGCGGATCGAACTACTTTCTCAGTTTTCGACCAAAGCTCATGAAATTTGGTACACACATTGGTCTTGGTGGGAAGATGTGCAAGACATATTTTTTGGATGAGTCGGAATCTGCGTTGCCATGGTGACGGCATATTTATGGCAGAATATCAAGGAAACACCTTGCGGATCGAACTACCTCAGTTTTTGACCGAAAAGTCATGAAATTTGGTACACGCATTGGTCTTACTGGGAAGACGTGCAAGACATTTTTCGGATGAGTCGGAATCTGCGTTGCCATGGTAACTGCATATTTATGGCAGAAAATCAAGGAAACACCTTGCGGATTGAACTACTTCCTCACTTTTTGACCGAAAGTCATGAAATTCGGTACACACATTGGTCTTGGTGGGAAGATGTGCAAGACATATTTTTTGGATGTGTCGGAAGCTGCGTTGCCATGGAAACGGCAGATCTATGGCAGTAAATCAGGGAAAAATCTTGCGGATCGAACTACTCAGTTTTCGACCAAAAGTCAAGAAATTTGGTACACACATTGGTCTTGGTGGGAAGATGTGCGAGACATATTTTTTGGATGTGTCGGAAGCTGCGTTGCCATGGAAACGCCATATCTATGGCAGTAAATCAGGGAAAAATCTTGCTGATCGAACTACTTCTTCAGTTTTCGACCAAAAGTCAAGAAAGGCAGTTGTCACAGGGCGGGGGTATTAATCATCATCTTCAGTGATATTTCTAGTTTTCATTAGAACTGATAAATCATTTTAAGATTTGAACTTTTATTGTGCAGTCTATTTCATTTATAGTAGGACTCTTGTGAATAGAATGTAGTGTGTGGTACATACTTTTTTAAATTGCAATTTTGGTCTATTTCTGAAAGTCTCAGCAAACTGTTATATCTGTTGCATCTAAATTGTTGGAGTTTGAATATGAAAAGAGTGTTGTAAGACATGCATTTCTTTCTTGCCACGCCTGAGAAAGTTACCCAGTATGAACTTTCAGCTCAAGTTTTGTTCTTTTGGGATCAATGGGCTGGGATTATGACAATAATGATATAGAAGTAACATATTCATGTTAGCTTAATTATGTGTTTGAGCTTGTGACAGCCATAATTTTTTTTTCTTCACATATTCGTTGTGTTTTTAAGAGGATTTTCTTTTGGTATATTTTTTTAATGGTTTAGTGGTAGATGTTTAGTTACATATGAGGAAGAATTATCTAAAAGAAACACCCGCAGATTTGGGTACAATGTTTAACTTGTATGTGCTTGCACATTGCAAGTTAGTACATGTATAGAATTATAGATTGTATGATGCCACTACCTTTTCAGAGTAAAATAACAGAATTATGAAGAAAGTATATATATACCTAATAGTTTTTGTAGTTGAAATAGTTCAGAAATATAGTTTGATTTGTATTTTTCCATTTAAACACACATGTTTAATGGCAATGATATGCTGCGTTTTGTTGTTGTAAAGGACAAATCATCTGCAAAGAACCAAGAGTGTTAGAGCTAATTCTAATCTGGCTCTGTATTAAATGCTAAACAAATGCCTACTGGATAATGATCTACATTTGTATGTTATGAAAAAGATTGTATCACAAATACTATACAGTTTCATATGTGAGTTGTCTCTTTCAATGAATACTGAATTTTGTCATTTACTGATTATAAAATTATGCAACTTTGGATTATATTTGAAGGGATTGGTATTTTCATATGAATGTATTAGCCATTTTACAATGTTTTATATATATATATATATATATAGACAGTTAATGATATACCTTTCATATGTTGATCTTGTATGGATGATGCTACAAATGTAATACCTAGACATATTTTTTGTAGACTCAATTCCTATTTTGTAAGATTGTATACAAACTGATGTTATTTTATTTTTTTGCTCGACTGTAAATGAAGCCATGTATGATAATCTTCCACTTTCCATTTTAATTATTCAATGCTGAAAATAAAACTTGTACTCAGATTATACAAGATGTTTTGTTTACTTTTTTTTATTACCTTTTTTTATTACCTTTTTCATAGAAGAAGGCAGGAAAGAATGGGACATGGGGAAAGGGTGATCGTACAATTGCTCTGGGGAGCGTTTCATCAAGTGTTTTGTCAGTGATATTTACCAACACGTGTTATAAGCTACTGAAATCCTTGCATCTGATTGGCTGAGAGCAAATTTGTCGGTTAAAATCACTGACAAAACACTTGATGAAACGCTCCCCAGGACTTCATTTTCGTCCAAGGTACAGGGTTAGGGCTAGGGTTAGGATGGCAATTTGTGAAATGAGTAAAATGTAGCTTAAATAATTATTATGCTAATATCAACCATTTACAAACAGCATAGTGACTGAAAATGAAATTGTTAAGTAATTGTGTAAATTATTGCTAGTTTGGTCCAAACTACGCCACCATCGAGAAACTAAAAAGTCACATGCGTGAGCACACGTCCACCATCTTCCTCTTTTCATTCTTGCTGCCGAAGAGTGAACACAGATAAGTCACTGCGCACAAAATGGAGATTTATCTCTTTTTTTTTTGCGCTTTCTGATCTGTTTTAAGAAATCAATTCCGTCCACATTTTAAGGCTTATTAATTTTGTGGTACAGACTTTATAGTCACTTTGTGTTAAGACAGGAAATTAGTTCAATTTCTGTCTCGCTTTCTTCCCCCTTTCGTTCCTCCAGGTGACATAGCATTACGCTCGTTTGCTGGGCTAGCAATCCAGGCTTGGCGCTTGTTTTGTTTTTGTTTTGGTTTGTTGGGGGTTTCCTTCGTTAGTTTTTTTGTGCACAGCCCTCGGGGTGTTTAGTGGTTCTTTTGTGGCTCCCTTTCTCACATTTAGTTGTGCTTGTATTTTCCTTTAGAAATACTGTGAGCTCTTCATTTTACACCCTTACGTGCTTGTCTAATTTTTCTTATCGCTTCAGGTTCAGTACGAGTTTTTCTGTTCCTTTGAGCCCTGTTACCCTTACGGCCCTTGCCAGTATGCAGGCTTAGCTACCGGGATGGGCGTGAAGCCGTTGACTCGCTCAGGGTTCATCTTCCTAGGCTTTGCGACGGTAGGTAAGTTAGGGACCCCTGCGGACAGGGGTCTCAGACTGGGGCAAGCACCTCGTTGTTTTGCTAGCCCGGCAGTGGCCGGGTTCAGAATTACAACATCAGTCGGGACGAGGGGGTCGGCGGTTTAACAACCGCGGGCCCCCGAACTCGGTGTGCGTTTCGCTGGTTTACCGGCCACTGGAACTCACATCCTCTCAGGGGGAGCTGTCGGGACCCTGACAAGGAGCTCCCGCCTGAGCATAGACACTGAAGCATCCAGTGAACTATACACTCTTAGTGACTCGGCGAGCCCCGACTCAGCCCTAGTCACTACAAAGACGGCTACCCCTGTTCCAAACGGGTCAAGGGTAGCCGTGAGACATTATCCGAGCACCCTGCATTCTCGGATACGGTCATGGCGCCGACTTCTTTGCCGGATGGCTACGGCCCTCCCTGCGAGAAGTCCAAAAGGCACCAGTCGACCAAGTCTCTTCCAAAGTTGAAAATCCAAGGTTGCCTCGATCACACCTAGGATTTTTGGCTGGGAAGAAGGGTAAGGTCTCCCGACATGAGACGCCAGACCCTTCTCCCTCAGACCGGGTAAGCCGCACCATGTACCAAATTTGACTATTTAATCGACTATATCCGACCCCGGGTTACCGGTTTACGGTCCCGGGTTGTCGGTATCCGGCTCCGGTTTGCCGATATCCGGTCCCGGTTTGCCGATTTCCGGCTCTTCCCGGTGAGGAGACTTGTGGTTCTCTCTTCTCTTCGGGGATACCCCTTACGGACGATTTCAAGGCTGCCTACCCTTATAAAAAAATACCATGGTAATACTACGTATTTCATGGTATTACCGCCATAATACCACGAAAACATGGTAAATCCGTGGTACACATCGTATTGCCACAGTATTACTACGAAAAACATTGTATATTCATAGTACTTGCATCGTGTACCATGAAAAGCATGGTACATTCATAGTATTTTCATCTTGACAATGGGTAATGCGGTAAATTCATGGTACTTTCACAGTAATACCGTCCCAATTTACTGCGGTATTACCATGGTACTTTTTTGTAAGGTATGCATGCTTTAGCTGGTAAGCACCCCCTTGCTGGGGGATTTGCTTTCCGTCCCCAAGATTCAGCTGGGTTCTTCAAACGGAAGACTTTCGCACACGACATGAGATATGTGGGGCCGAAACTTGGCGTGAGTTCAGCAGTAAAGATTACTCAGCCAAGGATACCGGTAGGCCATCTCGGAACTTTGAGACCCACACCAGATCTGGTCTCTAATCGACCTCAGAGTCGGGCCTCTGGAACTTCCAAGTTTTGGACGAGATTCTGCTCGCCTTGCTGGGATCTCTGTGGTCGCAGGTGACCCTTGCGGCCGTGAAGGTCACGAACCCTAGGAGAGAGTTGGCCCTCTCACCCTTAGGGATTCTAGATAGGGATATGCCCTCCCTGTTGGCGGGAATTCCCCAGTACGGAGGAGCAACTGTTTGAGGGTCAGTTTGCCGCTGTTCTTCAGTGCGAAATTGACTCCCGTCAGGCGGCTGAATTGTCGAGGCAATTCTGCCCAGATCAACCGGCTCAACCCCCTAGACCGAAGGCTAGGGCTCCGGTGCCTTCCACCCCTCGCCATCAGCGGGTGAGCTCGGCCCCTCCTCGCGTGGCGTTTCCCTCTGGTCAACAGCCCCAGACCTGTTCGAGGTAGGGACTCTTCCAGAGGTGTTTGGGCTCCTGCCAAGCCCAAACAGGCCTTTTGAGGGTGCGCCCCCAGCAGTGGATCACCAGGTCGGCGGACAGCTACGGTTCTTCCTTCACAAGGACAGCTTTGTTCTCTCAATCGTGCGAGACGGCTTCTTCATAAAGCTTGCAGAGCCCGTCCCGCACGGCGCTATCCGTATCTGCCCACCAGCTTCTTCCGCCCTTCATCAGCAGCATATCTCGACCGAGATACAGTTGCTGCTGGTGAAGGGCGCTGTAGAGAAGGTGAGAGACCACCCACATCTGTGTCTCTCCCCGTTCTCTATGATCCCAAAACTGAGGATGATCCTCATTATGTGGGTCATCAACTCTTTATTCCTCCGGAACTCGTCCGGATGGAGACGCTAGCGTCCATTCTTCCGACAATGGAGCAGACAGACTTGGCGGTTTCGCTAGATTTGAAGGACGCATGCTTGCATATCCCAATACATCCCCGTTCGCAGGATCTTTTGGGTTTCAGGTTTCTTGCCCTCCCGTTCGGGCTGAAACCAGCTCCCCGCATCTTCACCCGGGTAGTATCGACTCTAGCCGCCTTCCTAAGGAATCGCAGCCTCCGGTGATCCGAGACCAGTTGTACCTCCTACTCCAGACCACTCAGGAGCTAGGATTTTTATTTCATCAACTGGGAGAAGTCGTAGCTGTCTCCCACCCATACCCAAGTGTACCAAGGTGCGCCCTTGCCGCGACAGAATTCAGACGATTACGTCAGCCGCTCGGTCCCTGCACCTGTTGCGCAGGGTACGTGCCAAGCGCTGGTTTTAATTTCTAGGCTACCTCTCGAGCCTAGTGGATGTATTGCCAGACTGCAGACTTCTGTTGAGGCCCTTCCAGAGGCACCTCTTGAAGTTTTTTCTCGCCGGGCGTAGACTCCCTCAGAGTATGGATTCCATTACCTAGGGAGATCAGTTCTCTTCGCCCCCTGGGCAGACGAGACGTTTCTTGCTCGAGGCAAACCCCTCCGCAATACCTCTTCTGTCGGTGTCCATCTTGATGAATGTGTCGCTTCTAGGCTGGGGCGGCCATTGTGGGGCGAGGTGGTTTCGGGGGATTGGTCTCATCTGCGTACCATTCCCCATATCTTTGTGCTGGAAATGCTGGCGGCATTCATGTCGCTCTGCCTTTTCAGGCGCACGATTGCAGGGCACTCTGTGCTTATCCTTACGAACAACACCACAGTTGCTGCCTACATAAATCGTCAGGGTGGAACCCGGTCGGGTTCCCTGAACTCGCTTGCTGCCCATTTATGGTGGTGGTGTCGGACGAATGACATTGTTCCGATAACCTCCTACTTTCCCGGACAAGAAAATCTTATAGCAAACTTTCTGTAACGGGGCAAGTGTCTCCTTTCTGAATGGTCCCTCCATCAGGTTTTCGATCTTCTACAAGCGTCGTGGGCACTGCTAGAGATCAATCTTTTTGCGACCGCTCTCAACCACCGTCTTCCGAGGTACTGTTCTCGGGTTCGGGACCTGGAGGCTTGGGCACTCGATGCCCTTGCTCACCATTGGGGACACTTTCGAGGGCTTTCCCCCCTTTCTATTGATCCCTCAGCTTCTGAGAAAGATCAAGGAGGATTGAGCGTGGGTCTTGCTTATTGCCCCGCGCTGGCCTTGGTTTCCCCTACTCCTGTCCCTCCTCCTGTCCCTCCTGGAGGGGCAGCCATTTCCACTCCCTCTGGGGCCAAACCTGGTGTCTCAGCCTCTATCTGGGATCCTCGAGGTCTTTCACTTGACCGCTTATCGGGGGAGACGCTAGGGCTTCGGGTCTCTCAGAGAGAGTCTCTCAGTTTATAGTTCAGAATCGTAGAGATTCCGCGAGATCTCTTTACAACTCCCGTCTGGAGGCCTTTTCAGTTTGGAGTGAAGATCTTGGGGGTTTCTGTAGGGACAATTGCAGATTTTCTGATCTCCCTATTTGGTAAGTATCGCTTTCCTCTATCCGTGGATACCGATCTGCCATCGCCGCCACTCATGTTGGCTTTCCAGATGGCTCGGGAGTTTCAAACTCCCATTACCTGGCTAAGTTGCAAATCCGAAGCTGTCTCCTGTTTGGAGCCTTCCTAAAGTTTTGGATGCATTATCAAAGCCTCCTTTGAACCGATGAGCAAGGTTTCTCCTTATCAGGTGACTGTCAAGACCGTTTTTTCCCCTATGGCTGTAGTTTCAGGGCAGAGAAGAAGCTCTCTTCATGCCCTTTAACACCTCTTCCGGTCACATGTGTTGGGAAAGACTAGGTGTTTGTCTTATTCCCAAGCCTTACTGTAGCCAAAAATCAGACGGCTTTTTCCGGACTGGCTGAGGTGTTTCTCAGCCCTCTGTCAGACTTCTCCTCAGTCAAAGAAGGACCAAAGCTTGCCGCTCGGACGAGCAACTTTTCCTTATTACTCGCGAACCTTCTCCCCTGCTTCTAGAGAATCCATTTCTAGATGGAATGTCGAGGCCATTCAGGCCGCTGGCCCTGAGGCCCTTCTCTCGGATAGCAAACCTAGAGTGCTTGATACCAGAAGCATTAGCACTTCTTGGGCGCTTTTTCAGGGCTTTGCCCTAGAAGACATCTTGAGGGCCGCCTTTTGGTGGTCTCTCTTTTCTTTTTCTTCTTATCTGAAGGACTTTCCTTCTGGAGAAGTGCGGTTTGCGACTTCGTCTCTGAGGGCGGCAACTTCTGCCGTTGCCCCCGTTAGCCTCCTTCCCTTGGGACATGCCTCCTCGGATTTTTATCCGTGCTAGTCTAGCAGCAGTGGCGGATCTAGCCTGGTAAGACACAATACATTCTACGGGCCCGCCATTGTGTACAAACAAAGCGGGCCTGTAGAATGTATTGTGTCTAATCCGGCTAGATCCGCCACTGTCTAGCAGTAATAGGTAGATACATTAATTTATTGTAGTAAATCAGAAAAATCATACCTGATTTTATTATTTGCTAAATAAATTGATGTCCCTCCCTCCATCCCCTCTCCTTGCCCAGCAACACGTCCTAAACGTTGTCTCTGGCAGCTCGTTAGATATGGCGGACGTGCGCTTGCGCATGTGACTATGGGACACGTATGTTCGTTGAATACACGACCAGTATTTCCAATGCTTCAAAAAATGGTTTAAAATTCCAAATTAAGTAGTTGAAATGGGTTAGGCATGTTATAGTTCAGGATGCGTGTGTTTCTGTGCCCAAACCTTCAAAATAATAAATTTAAATCATCCAATCGCACATGTAAGCTCATTTCCCGATCATCACTCGTGAGGGAAGGTCATTAACATCTCCATTGTCATAATACTAACCATTAATACTCCATATTTCATGAAAGCAATTTTTTTCACGAAGGGACAAGATATTTGATTTCTAGGGCTATTCACCATACTGGGGGAGAGATTTTGCTACAGGTATAGGATTCCTTTGGTCAGAACAGACATTTTTCATTCGGCGCACGTCTTTTGAATTAAACCCTTCTTATGTATCATGAGTGCACGTAATTGTAATGGTAGGGAAGTTCTCCATTCCCAATGGCTATCAGTCCTATGTCGGTTGTGTGGTGAAAAGATACCACGAGATCGTAAACGGTATCCTATCAAGTCTTTTGCGAGCAAACTAATGAAATATGCTATTAATACAACAAATGATGATCCAGAAATGCATCCTAAATCGATGTGCCCGCCATGCTGCGCATGTTTGAAGGTTCGTCCCAATTACAAATTAGATGTTTGGCAACGGGTTCGATTGGTGAAACATAATGATGCAGGATGTCCCATTTGCACCTGGGGAGAAAGGACGGCTATGCCAGGACGCCCAAAGAAAAGGAGGCGTAGAGATAATCTAACAGAGGAATTCCTGTTCCCCGAAGAACCAATAACGTTCCCCTTCAGCACCCTGGAACCCCAGGAACCCCCCCCCCCCCCCCTAGTTCAGGGTCATATGACCCTCCCTCTTGCAAAATCCCCCAAGGCACTCCTTTTTGCCAATGTCGACAGGTACAAATATGAAATAGAAATACGGTGCAAGAATTGCCATAAATTAATTCATATTAATAATGTTAACATCCATTCTTGTACTGCCACAATATCACCATATCACACAGCAACATCCTTCATCAGAGATGAAGATGAGCCATCACTCGTCAGAGAAGATGAGCCACCCTCCCCCCCCCCCCCCCCCCCCCTGCAGAGTTGAAAATGAGCAAACCCTCATCAGAGATGAACCACCCCTCATCACAGATGAAGATGAGCCATCCTTCATCAGAGAAAATGAGCTACCCCCTTCAGAGTTGAAAATGAGCCACCTCTCCATATAGAGGAAGATGAGTCATCCCCCATCCGAGGTGAAGATGTGCCAACCCTCATCAGAGATGGAGGTGAGCCAATTAACCCTCATCAGAGATGGAGATAAACCACCCCGCATCACAGATGAAGATGAGCCAACCCTCATCAGAGATGGAGATGAGCCACCCCCCTTGATGGCATCCCCCCTTGCCCAAACCCCAAATCATGTGGCATATATTTTTTTCTAGACCCCCTATCTTGACTTGATTTATCAACTCAATTACTCTTACTAACTTAGCATGGGCATAGTACTGGTAGGTCCATGCTCTAGTAATACAATAAAAGTTTGTTCTCCTTATCAGCAAAAATTTTGGTCTTCAGATTTGGGGTTTCCATGAGGGTCTATCTAGTGTCTAAGTGAGTATTGGATAATACTAGTAGGCCTAATGCCTTTTTGGTCACAAGATCTAAATATTGTACATACTTGGATTTGAAATAGATTGGAAGCAATCATATAATACTGATTTAAGTAATACTAGTATCAGTTGTAGGGAATCTATCTCGTCCATCAAATCGACTGTACAATTAAATATGTCTGTGGTGGGTGATCTGGCAAGTCTTGTTGTGGTTGTACGATCTATTTTCTCTCTCTCACTGTAATGATATATCTCTACCGTACTATGCACAGTATCGACATGTACAATGGCACTAACTAGTAGTTGTACGGTATGTAACGAACGGGTACATGGTCAGCACACTGGAACTTTTTCTGAAAAAATGTTTTCCCGTGCTGGCTACGTCGATGTCGTACTTGCCCCTCGGCTAAAAATGGTGAAAATATCTAGATTACATATCCATCGATCACAGAAATAGGTCAGTTTAGTTTTAAAAAATTGCAAAAATAAAAATATTAGCCGATGAAAATGGACACACAATTAATTCATGATTATTCACAAAGTTTTAAAACATTTATACATTCCAAAATTAAAGTTATTTTTTATATATTTATGTGATATAAGTTAGCTTCAATGAAAGAGCTTGATTCGTACATTTTAATAAATATTCATACATCTATGACATTTCTCGGGGCATTAATTGGCTGAATCATATTTTGAGGGGTTTATTGGCTCATTATCGCGTGGAAGGTGGTAATTATAGATGCAAGTCTGTCCGGCGGTGCTCACTGAACCGGTTCAGTGATTCCCTCATTAACATTTCAAAATGGCCCATCCCACGAAGTGAGCGGTGCAAACATACGTGGGGAAGGCGTCATAACGGGGGTGGGGCGCGCGCGAATGTGACTTCTTAGTTTCTCGATGGTGGCGTATTTTGGACCAAACTAGCAATAATAGGTAGATACATCAATTTATTTAGCAAATAATAAAATCAGGTATGACTTTTCTGTTTGGCTTTAATACTTGCAACAATGAATCATGAAAACAACAGTAAAGTGGAACTTTTCATATGGATTTACAATGGGTAAAAAACGACAAAGAAGAAGACAGTGGCGGCACTGATATCTTGAGAGTGGGAGGGTGTGGGCAAGGTTACATGTCGTTTTTCTGAAGGTTCAGAATTTAAAAAAAAAACCGAACGGACGGACAGACAAGCTCAAAACAATGTCTCCGGCTCCACCTTCTGTGGGTGGAAGCATAAAAAAGGTTCATAATTCTATAAGTGCAACAGAACCTATATCATTTATCGGAATTATGAATTCTATTTCATTTAAGGATTTATGAACCTTATTTTATTTTCTGGATTTAATACGAACCTTCGGAAAAACGAGTGCCCCCAACCAAAAAAGAAGGGGGGATTCAGAAGACATGGCTGAATGCCCGAAATCCAGAGAAGAATTCATTATCAGAAAGGGTATAACAACTTTTTACGTTCTTAACTGGAATACTTTCTGCACATTATTGCAATATGTACAGTAGAGTTGGCTTGTGAAAAGACAGATGGCAAGTGGCATCCTCCATATACCCACACCCCCTTCACTGACACCGCCACCGAAGGAGACACAAGCAAAGACATGTTCACAAAAGACAATATTCCCAGATAAGGTTGGCACTACTTTTCATATCTTATAATTCTTTTAGTATTACAAAATGGCGAAGGGTTTTGAGCCACTTTCGGTTATCGTTTGACAGAGTATATATTGAACCTGTTTGAAATTTAAAAAAATTATTAGCCTTTTATGACTAGTTAAGGAAAACACGATAAACACTACTTTCGAAATATTGACTGAAGGCAATTTCAATAGCACTGTCTATTACCTTTAGAAATGTGCGATCATTACAATGGCGTACTACGTAGTCCGAACCTGATTTCTATGGGCAATACAATAGGCCTTTGAAATTGCCCTTGAGGTTATTTTTCGAAAGTAGTTTTTATCGTGTTGGAATTACTTGTTTTTCAATGCTCTTTATACAAAACAACTTCATGTAACAGTAGTAACTGCATTGGGAACTATTTGGCTTAGATTTGGCGAGTCAAATTCATTTTCTCTCATCTACTTTGCAGACAACGACAAGAATCAACCATTAAATGTATTTTTCTTAAGTTCTTATTATTTTGTCTTCTTTTACCCATAACGTTACAGATATTAAGAAGAGATTCGGTGCTGACCCATGTCATATTAGATCAGGAGAGTTTTGGATGTGAACTGAACGTTGAATTGAAGAGAGCTTCTTGCGGAGACAGAGGACTTGATTCGGTCCATCAAAATCTTTCTGAAGATATTGTGCTATTCGATTTGTTTCGAAACATCACTTCTCTCTTGAACTCGTCTTTCCAACGATATCCTTTGATCACATACTTGGACCTTTCTCTGAACGACATCAGAGTAATCGAACCAACCACTTTCTACCCTCTCAAGGACTTGATGAACCTAGATATGTCCCTCAACCCACATCTTGTACTTCCAGATACAGGCCTACTAAGATGGGCGAATAAGCTGTCCATTCTCGATTTGCACTCATCGAACTTGCAATCGCTCCCGAATGACATTCTAAAATGGAGCCCGCGGTTTGATAGTATACACCTTTACCGCAACCTCCTCAAAGTCGTTAATATCAGCTCTTGTGGTAGATCCAAGAGTGTTATCTTAACACAAAACCAAATCGAACATCTGACTGAGGACGCTTTTACCTTGGTGTGTCATGGGGGTCAGTTAGATCTACTACGAAACCCCATCCGAACGGTAGACCCCGACGTAATCTCATCATTGCATGTCTAAACATTGCTTATCGGAGACCATCCTTTGACATTCAAAGTTTTCAGAAACTTATTCATGGGGATCTCGCGATCTGATATCAAGGAAATGTCAGTCATCAATGCCTCAATTAGTGCCTTTCCGAAAGACTTCTTCGATCCACCGCGTGATTATGCTGTCCTTGAATTCTCATATAACGATCTGAATGACCTGTATCCTTTCGTCTTCTCGAACTTGACGGGAGTCACGGAACTTACTCTTGACAATAATTACTTAGTCACAATCGAACGAGACTACTTTGAAGGCATGAAGGACTTAAGAATTTTGAGAGTTGAATATAATACACCATTAAGAGATATCAACCCTCATAGTGATATTTGGACTGTAGATTTAGTCGAATTGCACTTAGCTGGGAATTATTTGGGAGAAATTTCTCCATATACATTTTCTTGGTCTAAGAAACTTGACCTTCTTAGACCTAAATGGGAATGAGCGCCTTGGTACCTTCACATTGGCCTCTTTCTCGGGACTTGATAATATACAAACCATTGATCTGTCAGAATACACTGTTAAAATCACTTTCCTTGAACTTTCCTTGAACAACATGGTCTCCCCGTGGAGTCCCTTAGTACCAGGAGAATCATTTAAACAAACAAAATCTCTTCTGAACTTGGGCTTGACTGATTCGGTGCTTCATGTCTCGAATCTTTGGGACGCAACATTGAATGTATCTATTTTCGATGGCTTGTTTAAACTTACGTGCTTGGATCTGTGTTGTGGTGTTGAGGTGTTGAGGTGTTGTGGATCAGTGGATAAGTCCCCGGACTGTGAACCACGAGGTCCGGGGTTCGAATCCCACCGCAGCACTAGCGTCCTTTGGCAAGACGTTAATCTACATTTGCCACTCTCCACCCAGGTGTTAAATGGGTACCCGGTAGGATGGCGAAAGGTAATGTCCTTTGCTTAGCATGTGTGCGCTTTACAGGCTGGAATGCTCCCCAGGGAGTGGAGAATGTGCATACACTGTGTGCGGGCGTGCCAGAATCCAATGACCGGGGGTAATAATATATACCTATCTATACAGCGCCATGAGCGTCGAAAGGCGGACCTGCGCGCTATACAAGTAGCCACTATTATTATTATTATTATTATTATTATCTAAGAATCCTGATCTTGGCATTGGAAACCTCTTCCCTCCTTTCATCTTCCGACAACTTTCAGCTTTGCAAGAACTCAGTTTAGATAACTGCTCTATTTCACACCTTCCTTGTCTTACCTTTACGGGGTTACACTCCAGAAGCTTAATCTAAGAGGAAATAGCCTTATTAACTTCATAATGATTTACTTCAAGGGTTGGTGCAAGTTACAAGCATCAATCTTCAAGGAAACCTCTTATCGCACCTCGATGGTGCCATATTTTCAAACAGTTAAAGGCTGACTACCCTTTCACTAGCAAATAACAAATTAACGAGTCTCAACCAAAGCACTTTCAAACATATTGCATCCTCTCTTTCATCTGTTTATCTTTCAGTCAACCCAATCGATTGTAACTGTGATTTAAAGTGGCTTCTTAATTGGCTAAGCGGACCTGGACATCTGATCAACGAAGATAAGACTATCTGTTCGTTAGCATCTTTAGATGCTGTTCGCGAGAAACCTTGATTTTGATCCCGACGAACTATGTAGGCTCAACATTGTCCTCTTGTGTTTGATTCCACTTGCCACTATTTGCCTGGTGATCTTCGTCGGACTTGTTTATCACAATAGATGGCATATACGGTCCAAACTCTATCTCTTGAAACTAGCGGCCCTTGGATATGAAGAGATACAAGACGCCCGGGACCACAATGACTACGAGTTCGACTTGAATATCATCTTCTACGATGACGACGATAATTGGATTCGAGAACACCTCCGACCGGCTTTTGAAGAACGACTTCCGCAGTTTCAGAGAAACGTGTTTGGTGATGAAGACCTTGTTCTAGGAATGCATTACTTGGATTCCGTTGACTACGTAGTGAGCAGAAGTTACAAGACCGTCATAGTGCTGAAGCAGAACCACTGTTCGCGACCGCTGGTTCATGCTCAAGTTCTGCATTGCCATGGATCACGTAAGTGACACCCAGACAGAATTCGTAGTCGCGGTCTTCCTCGAAGACATCCCAGATGATGAGATTCCTTTCCTGGCGAGGTTGTATCTCAGTGACGGCAGACCTTACCTTCACTGGCCGAATGATGTAAGAGGACAAGAGTATTTCTGGAATCAACTGGTTAAAAATCTCACCATTAACCTCAGGACCAATGATTTGATTCCGAATGAGTAGAACCACGGACATCGCAAAGCATGACTAATGATCATGACGATGCAAATTCGTTATTTCTTCTTCATTTTTATCATTGTTATTATTATTATTATTATTATTATTATTATTATTTATACCTAAAACCGTAATTTAAGTATTTTAATCTGACATTTTGTTGTAGCTTGAGAATAGTGAATTTTAAGGAGAGGCAATGTGCAAATAATTATTTGATAGATATTGACTGAAGAACAAGAACAAGTCCATAACCAATGAAACCTTAAGATTTATTTTATAGTAAAGAGTAACTTGTTTTCTGTCTAGTAAAACCTTATTCACAGGTTTTCCGCATTTCATGACTGAGCATGAGAAGAAAGAAGATCGCATTCACATAAACTCTGTCCATTTACGTTGGTTAAGCTCAACCTAGTACAAGAGGATTTTGAAAATACTTTTTGAAAATCTAACGCTCCTGCTCAATCATTCGTGGCAGCAAATTTATGATTAAGCTAACATTAGACAGAATATAATCTATCCTTTATCATGAAACAAATTACAAGGTCACATAGGTTATTACTTTTAAATTAAAAACTATCAAAATTTGATGTACTGTTTTATACGCACTGTACATATATTTGTGTAAATGAGTTTCCACTGTATTTGAGATGTATCAAAAGCCGTAACGTTATATATAGAACAATTTTATGCCGTGTATCGTTCCCGCAAAGGACCTATTGCACCATTTATATTTCAGGAAACATGAATGTTTCCAGAAAGGAAACAGCAATACCCATTAACTCTTGCTGTGTCAAGAAATCAGTTGTTCACATTAAATCTTGTATCGTTTCTTTTTTTTTTTTCTTTTTTTCTTTTTTTTTTTTTGGGGGGGGGGGGGTTTACTGTTGTTTAATCTCCATACGATGTTTAAAATGCATCTCTCATTATGAGAAGGTCCGCAATAATCACTCTCATATTCATCTAATGCTTACGTCGGGGTTCATTTCAAATGGGGGTGTGAAAACCAAATTAGCCGATAAACATGCTGCACCCAAATCTCCACACCCCCCCCCCCCCCCCACCCACAACTAATAATAAAAGAAAATTACAGATGTGGAGACCTTGATCATACAGGCCCATATTTGCAAGGACGGGCTGACGCCTTTTGTCAATATCAACTTTTCTTTAAAAAAAATTAACTTTTCGTAGTGAAAATGTACAGAAGTTACATATAGAAGTTACATAATTATCTGGGAACCTTGCTGCCCAAAATTATGTGGATATTCTGCCCGAATATGAAGTGATGGTTTCCCGAATGTCGGAACTTTGAAAATACTCGGGGGGGGGGGGGCTGCAGCCTATTGCCGAAAGGGACACCCTTTTGCCCGAATATTAACTTTGTAGTATTTTAGCGAGCGAGCAAAATAATTGGCCACTTTTTTCTTCTCTTTCTTTCCTTTGCCTTTTCCTATCCTTCTTTTATTTCTGTTTCTGTTTTCCTTTCCTTTCCCTTTTCTTTTTTCTTTTTTTTTTTTTCCTTTCTCATTTTTCATTTTCCCTTTCCTCTTCTACCCCACAAGTACTTCTCCTATTGTATTTTGTACCCCCACAAGCATGACGGAATAAAGGGCATCATTGTGCTCTTTTGTTCTCTGTACCCCACAAGACTATCTATGTAAAACCACGGACACATTCACACACACACACGCGCACCCTCACACACACACCCTCACTCTCACACATACGCCCACAGACGGATAATCTCGCTCTTTTTCTCTCTCTCGGTCTCTTTCTAAGCATGCCTTTCCATATATCCATTTTCGTTTACGTCTGTTACCCTGGTATATGTATATATATAATATTAACAGTTGGAAAAATTCTCCCAAAATAAAAGTTTCAAAATATAAATCGGGTAAAATAAATTATTTACGTCAATCATTCATCAGAGCTTAATAAGTTCCATCCTGAGTTACGTACATGTATTTCAATTCAGTTATCTACAAATTCTACTGCACAAAAAGTATACAGAAAGCGCGACTTTTATTTTTTTAATAAAATTGACATTTTCTGAGTAAATAATTTGTTTGTTTGCAGATGCTTTTCTGCATTTATTTCATAATCAATGTAAACAACAGTTGCTTTCAAACGTAACATATAATGGATGAGGCGATAAACTTACATAGAAATAATTGAGTGTTACATCATGAATGCAAACCATCTTTCAGTGATAATAATATTATATACACGTACCAATACAGTGAGTATGGATATAATTCTATATAAAACATTTGATGATGTAGGTACAATTATTTACAAAATGCAGAGGGCAAAACTATCATAAGCAAATGCTTAAGACGATAGCAGCCCAGAATTGCATGCGTATAGTTGAGGATTCAGGAAATATATATAGAAATAATTTGCCATATTGTAAATTCAAGAAAATTGCATACATTGAGATTCACTTATAACTCGCCATATTGTAATTTGAAGGGAATAGCATATATCTGTGCCGTGAGTGCACAGATATCAAATTGTAAAATATACAAGTATCAGGTTTTGTTCTACAAAATTGGTAACTCCTTACAATACAATACAAATACAATACAATACAAATATAACTGCTCGACATAAGCTGCAAAAAAGCTGTGAAGGAATAAAAATCCGCATTCATTTTGATTCAGTACATGAAAAATTGGAACCATGAAATTACGTTACAAATACATGTATGCAAACCGATAATTTAGAATATTTTTTTTATTATTGTTGTTTGAGTACATTCCTATTCCTTCCGCTAATCAAAGGGCAATCCAACCTTGGTAATAAGATGATTTGTGTGAAAGCAGAAAAATAAGAAAACAGTTTGAAAGAAGTCGGACGACAAATACGAAAGTTCTGGGTGTTTGAAAAATTAGATCACTAAATCTATGCAAATCTCAAATTGGCGATTTGGTAAGTCCATTGTGACATACTGGCGGTCAACTCTCCCTTTTCTCGTACACTAAAATGTCGTTAATGTACGGTTTACTCCTAAGCGCCTTTTCCCTCGGGGCAGCGCTCAAAATACATTGTAGATAGCATATTGTTATAGGTCCTCATAAAAGAAAATAATCCTATATTGAGTAATACATTTGGAGAATTTTTTTTAAAAGCAAGTTTATGTGTTTGAGCGAATGAGAGAGCTGTCCGCCACTGTATGATAACAGTAACATTGCCGGTTCGGCCAATTTGAAATTCACATAATACAGGGGCGTATCCAGGATTTCCCAATAGGGGGGCGCCAGGAATTATTGATCGCCGTCATGGGAGAGGGGTCTTTGGAAAATTTTTGCTTCTGAAGAAGGGCTGAGATGCAAGATAGTGCTATATGTGACCAATTTTGAAGCCTATTTAATGAACAATATTTTCAATTGGTATAAGGTTTTTTTTTTGCTAGTTTTTTTTTTTTTACGACGGCCAATAGGGGGGCGCGCGCCTGTTGCGCCCCCCGGATACGCCACTGCATAATGTATAGTAATTACATATCATAAATCATAACTTTCTTGCCTGTCCGATTTCGTTCAAACTTTCAGCAATCTACTTCTCTGATTTGTCCTCATTCTTTCAGAACAATTTGCCATTAAGGTAGTTGTTTCGATGAAAGTTCTGTTGAAACCTATTTATTTTTATTTAATAAGCTTGATTTAAAGATACCGTAAGATGGCTAATAATTTGAGATGTAACTTTCGTTTTTACAGCTACCATAGCAATAGCAATGATTGTAGACTGACAAGTACAATGATTTTTGGTTTGGTCGTAACAGAGAAATCCTGTTTAATCTTCTAAGTAATGACAGTTATGGACACCTCAAAGAGTAAGTTTGAATGAGAAAGCTATAAACTTTAAACAGTTTGGATATTTGTTTGACATTTGTAGTAGAACCACAAAAAATAATACGAATAATAAGACACAGACAGATAGTCATGTTATGTAACTTTATTTGGAAAGATTACTTATATGCATTCATATTGTACGAGCATAGATAATACATGAAGACTTATGATGGTTTTTTTGTCTTTGCAGATTGAATAAATACATCCAGTTCGGGGTGTATCCATTAAAAATAATGGTCGTCAGGCTCAATGATTCAAAGATTCAATTCTTTCAATGCTGACCTGGAATCAACGCCTGATGTTTACTGGAACCGGCTGACCAGCTGAACTGATGTCTGAGACTGACCCGCTAACCTAATCTGGGACACTAACCTGTGGACCTGCTGCTTGCTGTTCAACTGCTAACCCGATGACAGATGCTGAGCTGTTGACCTGATACCTGCTGACTAACTGCTAGTCTGGTAGCGTTAACTGTCTAAATCCTGAGTAGCTAATCCACCATGACTGAAGCTGAAAAAAATCTCAAACTGAAACGGCGCACCGCAAAGGCGCGGTTCACCCGGTTCACCCGGTATGGCAAGAACTTAGACAGTCTAATTACATCTGATGAAGCTTTTCATGAAATTGAAGAAGCTTATGAAAAATATGCAGAATCCTTTGCAGAGGTAGAAAAGGCACACGAGTCATACACAGAATTATTGGATGATGAGAAGTTTGCTGAGGAGGAGACATGGATGGACAATATCCAGATTGAATTCACAAAGCTTACACTTGTGTACAGGAAACATAAGTCACTACAAGATTCTACACCGAAGTCTTCAAGTGCTACTACTGCCACTTCATCGAACGATGGAGGTGGTGCTGATATTCATGACTCAACTGCAACCCAATTTAAACTTGAAAGAGTAAAGTTACCCAAGTTCAAGGGAGATGTAAGAGATTACCATGTATTCAAAGCTGATTTCAAACACATGGCAAGAAACTGTAACAGCAGAGATGCAATAGCCCTCCTTAGATCATGTCTGGAAGGAAAGGCTGGGGAAATGATCAGAGGAATTGGGGAGTATCAGGAGGCTTGGGATTTTCTTGATTCCATTTATGGAGATAGGCGCTTCATAGCAGATGCTATCATTAATGATGTGAACAGTTTCAGACAACTGAAAGATGGGGAAGATGCGAGGTTTTGTGAACTGGTTCATCTCATTAGGCATAGCTACAATACCCTAAAAGAAGTTGGTCGTCCTGAAGACATGGACAATTGCAGATGCTCGCCCTGATAGAGAGAAAATTGAACCATGATGACCGCAAGGTATGGTGTCGTTACCTGGAAATGACAAAGATGGATGCCAGCCTATCTATCCTTCTCGACTGGATGAATACAGAGATGAGGTCTAGAATGAGAGCCACAGCTCCAGTTAGATGTACCAGTAGCAGCTACAGTAGTAAACAGAAGGCCTCAATTCATCATATGAAATCACCTCAAAAGCCTGAGTACACATTCTACAAGTGTTGGTTGTGTGAGACATCCAATCACTGGATTGACCAGTGCCAGAAACTGATCAGCATGACACAGCCTGAGAGACTGAAACTGATGAAAGATCAACATGCATGTTTCAGCTGTTTGAAGCGTGCAGGGCGTGATCATCGCATGAAAAACTGTAAAAGAAGAAAGCAGTGCAGTGAGATGACTGGAGAAAACCAGTGCAGATATTTTCATCATCCGCTACTCCATTCGGGTGCAGAACAGTCACTATCCAGTAATGCAAAGTCACATGCAGCCCTTGTTACTGAGAAAGAAGTTCTTCTTCCTATTTTGACAGCAAAGTTGATGAGACAGAAAGGCAGCCGAGATGGCAATGTGCTCCTTGATATAGGTTCACAGATTAGTATCATCCGACAGTCTGTGGCAAATGAACTGAATTTGACTGGACGTAAGATATCTGTATCCATCACCAAAGTAGGAGGAGAAGAAGTGCAAGTGCAGACAAGGTTGTACAAGGTACCAGTTAAACCTATGAATAGTAACCAGAAATATGTCATATCGGCCATCGGCCTGGAATGCATCAGTGATGATGTTGCAGAAATCAGTGTAGCAGAAAAGGCCAAGCAGTTTAAAATAAATCAGAAAGAACTACACCGTCGCAGTGGGCCGATTGATCTGCTAGTAGGAGTGGACCACATGACTATGCATACAGGAGAAACTAGAGAAGCTGCAAACTGTGCTGCCAGAAAATCACCGCTTGGATGGGTGATTTTTGGGGGATCAACATCAAATTACCAGCCAAAAACGACAGTACTACATGCTAAGGTGACAACAATAGAATTTTCAGACTTCTGGACAACAGAGTCAATGGGCGTGAGGTCACCTAGCTGTAAGTGTGACACAGGCAGGATGAGTCCTATTGAAAAGACTGAGTATGATGTGATCAAGAGCTCATGCACAAAAACAGGAAAGCAGTGGACGATCTCATACCCTTGGAAGAAGGATCCTGATCTTTTACCAGATAATCAGAGTCAGGTTAAACACATGCTGATAGCAACTGAGAGACGGCTGCAAAGGAATCCTCAGCATGCAGCAGCGTACCAGCAGCAGATGCAGGAAATGGTTGATCTGGGTTTTGCCAGAAAGTTGACGCAAGCAGAGATTGACAGCTATGATGGTCCAGTACACTACATTGGTCATCATGCTGTTCTTAGACCTGAAAAGAAAAGCACCCCTGTAAGAATTGTTTTTAATTCATCATCTGTTTTCCATGGTCACAGCCTGAATGACTACTGGATGAAAGGACCCAATCTTCTTCAGAACCTGTTTGGAGCCCTATTACGTTTCAGAGAGGGACGGATTGGAGTATGTGGAGACATCTCTAAGATGTATCATAGGGTATGCATACCAGAAGCAGATCAACACACGCACAGGTACTTGTGGATAGACTTGGACACAGAAAGAGAGCCAGATGTATACGTTAAAACTGTAGTAACCTTTGGCGATAAGCCGGCCCCGGCAATTGCACAGATCGCTCTCCAATCTACAGCAGAGGAATGTGAGCAGGACTTTCCTTGAGGCAGCAAGAGTGATAAAGAAGAACACCTACATGGACGATATTTGCTTCTCTGTAGACACCAAACAAGAAGCAAAAAGGATGACCAGAGACATTGATGACATTCTAGCAACTGGTGGATTCAAAGTAAAGGGATGGTCATCAAATGAGGACATAGACAGCAGAAAAGCTGGAGAGAAGGAAGGAACAAAGATCCTTGAGGACATTAGTGAGGAGAAAGTTCTAGGAGTTGTCTGGGATCAAAAGACTGATACATTCTCCTACAAGGTGAAGACTGAGAAAGTTCAAGACAGCAAATCTGCATCTGGAGAAGGACTGACAAAGAGAAAGATCTTAAGTTTAATAGCAAGGATCTTTGACCCAATTGGCTTCACGGCTGCATTCTTGGTAAAGGCCAAGATTGGAATGCAACGCTTATGGGAGTCAGCAGTTGACTGGGACGATGAGCTGCCTGAAGGAACAGTAGAAGAGTGGAAAAAGATGTTCCAAGAAATGACTGAACTGAATGAGGTGAGATTCCCAAGGAGTCTAGTTCCCTCACAGCCTGCTGATAATCAGATGATATGTGTCTTTTGTGATGCCTCGGAAGCAGCATTTGGTGCAGTGATATACCTGAGATGGCAGTTGGAATCTAGTGATGAATTTGACGTCAGATTTCTAGCAGCAAAATCAAGAGTGGCACCTCTGAAGAAGCTCACACTCCCTCGCTTGGAGCTTCAGTCTGCAGTATTAGCCACTCGACTCTATGCATCCGTCAAAGAAGAAATGAATATGCAGTTCAACAGTGTTGCCTTCTTCACAGACAGCATGATTGCTCTTGGATGGATTCGCAGCCAAGCAAGAACTTTCAAGCCCTTTGTGTCTGCCAGAGTGGGTGAGATACAAACTAATTCCGACCCATCTTGGTGGAGGCATGTATCCGGAGACATCAATCCAGCAAATGATATCTCACGTGGCATTACTCCAGAGAAATTAATGGAGAGGTGGAGGAATGGTCCTGAGTTCCTCTACAAGCCCGAAGAAAGTTGGCCATGTGAAGAACCGTCATCAGATCACAGTAAAGATGACTCAGAATAGCGAACGGTCCAAGTGAATGTCGCAGTGGTGAATGCAGAAATCATAGACTGTGAAAGGTTTTCAAAATGGAGACGTCTGATCAGAGTCACAGCATACGTTCTGAGATTCATAAGAAATCTGAAGGCCAGATGTAGCTGTTCAAAGATACCTACAAGTGAACAGTTGTCGCCTGCGGAACTGAATGAAGCAGAGCACTACTGGGTTAAGAAAGCTCAGCAACCTCTACACCACCGCATGAAGAAGGGAGAATTCAAAACTCTCAGCCCTTACGTGCAAGATGGACTGATTAGAGTTGGAGGTAGAGTAGGTGAAGGCTTCATGTCTTATGAGCAGAGACACCCAGTTCTTCTTCCACGGAGCCATCACATTTCAAAGCTCATAGTTGGCTATGTCCATGAACAAGGTCATGAAGGTGTAGCAGGCACAGCAGCAAAGGTGAGACACAGATACTGGATAATTAGAGTACAGAGACTAGCTAAATCTGCGAAGCACAGATGTGTAGTATGCAAGAAAATGGAGCACAAGGTTGAATTTCAGTTCATGGCCGAACTTCCATATCTGCGAATGGCTCCATTTACCCCACCATTCTACTATACATCAGTTGATTACTTTGGACCATTTCATGTACGCTTTGGAAGAAACAAAACAGTCAAGCATTATGGAGTGATTTTCACCTGTATGAACACACGTGCAGTTCATCTGGACCTCGCTGTTGATTGTAACACCATGGAATTCCTGCAAGTTCTACGTAGATTCATGGCAATCAGAGGTCAACCAGCAGTCATTGTAAGCGACAATGGCACTCAGCTTGTTGGTGCTGAAAAGGAACTGCGCGTCATGATAGAAGGTTGGAGTAAGGACAAACTTCGAGACTTCTGCGCAGAAAGAGACACTGAATGGAAGTTTGTTACTCCGCAAGCTCCGCACCAGAATGGAACTGCTGAATCTCTTGTTAAGAACTGCAAGATCGCATTACGCAAAGCTGTAGGAGATCAAGTCCTCACACCGTTTGAGTTACTCACATGCTTGACTGATGTCGCTAATCTGGTAAATCAGCGCCCTATCGGTCGCGTACCAAATGATCCAGATGATGGTAGATATTTATCTCCGAATGACATTCTGTTGGGACGGGCTTCAAACACTACCCCTCAAGGTCCATTTCGCAGTACCCGTAATCCTAAGCATAGAGTGGAATTCGTGCAGAAAGTAGTAGATTCTTTCTGGAAGTGTTGGATCAGGGATGTGTTTCCCCTGTTAGTACCGCGTAAGAAATGGAATGTAGAACGAAGAAATGTCCACGTGGATGATGTTGTGATGATAGCGGATCATAATGTAGTACGTGGAAAGTGGACCCTTGGTAGAATAATTAATGTGTTCCCTGGAGTAGATGGAAAGATCAGAAATTTCAAAGTAAAAACCGTTGATTCAGAATTATGTCGACCAATCAATAAGATTGTGGTCATATATCCAGCAGAAGGATATGAAAATGGTGATTAAGACATTTTGACATTGGTCTGGGTATGTGATGAGAACTCAGGAAAGCCCTCATCCGGGGGGAGGATGTTTCGATGAAAGTTCTGTTGAAACCTATTTATTTTTATTTAATAAGCTTGATTTAAAGATACCGTGGTCATATATCCAGCAGAAGGATATGAAAATGGTGATTAAGACATTTTGACATTGGTCTGGGTATGTGATGAGAACTCAGGAAAGCCCTCATCCGGGGGGAGGATGTTTCGATGAAAGTTCTGTTGAAACCTATTTATTTTTATTTAATAAGCTTGATTTAAAGATACCGTAAGATGGCTAATAATTTGAGATGTAACTTTCGTTTTTACAGCTACCATAGCAATAGCAATGATTGTAGACTGACAAGTACAATGATTTTTGGTTTGGTCGTAACAGAGAAATCCTGTTTAATCTTCTAAGTAATGACAGTTATGGACACCTCAAAGAGTAAGTTTGAATGAGAAAGCTATAAACTTTAAACAGTTTGGATATTTGTTTGACATTTGTAGTAGAACCACAAAAAATAGTACGAATAATAAGACACAGACAGATGTTATGTTATGTAACTTTATTTGGAAAGATTACTTATATGCATTCATATTGTACGAGCATAGATAATACATGAAGACTTATGATGGTTTTTTTGTCTTTGCAGATTGAATAAATACATCCAGTTCGGGGTGTATCCATTAAAAATAATGGTCGTCAGGCTCAATGATTCAGTAGTATTTCCCTTTAAAACCCAGTTTCTCTTAATTATCGTCAGTAAATTATGATTTACTTTCATACATATTTATTAACACCGTTGAATTATTTGTTTAAATAGCTAGTGCTGATTAATTTGCCGAAAAAGAGCAAGAAGCGTGTTTAATCTACCGTTAATTATCATTGCAAATTGTCGGAAATAAACGTAATGTGCGACGCAAAAATTATTGCTTCCTTGAAAAAAGTAGGAAAATTTTATATCTGCCTCCTTTTATTTTTATTTTATTTTTTGGCTATTTCAATTATTATCTACATTTTATTTGGCAAACTTTATGTTAAGTTTATGTGGCAGTATATGGGGCAGGGTTGATTCGACATTTGCTCTTGCGGCAATTGCTGCAGACTTTTTTCATAAAAGATAGAGGGTTAGGGTCAGGGTTTCGCTTGGGCTTATGGTTAGGTTTATGGTTCGGTTTAGGTTTAGGTTTAGGGTTCGGTTTAGGGTTAGGTTTAGGGTCAGGTTTAGGGTTGAAGTTAGGAATTATGTAAGTGTAGGTAACTGACAGGAGGCAATTCTCGCCGGAGCATGTGTTGTAAAGAACTGGGGTAAGATCATAATAGGACTCAACAATTATTACGTTAAAGTAGATATTCAAAGAAAATCACAAATATGGCAATTAATGTATCACTAGAAACTGGGAAGCTTACAGATGGCAATCTTATAAGTTTTATGTCAACTGCGTATCTGGTGATTATAAAAACAACACAAATAAAAGCTCTTCTCAGCATCTGGAATATCCGAGGATTCGCCAGAAATATAGCGATGTTTTGATGTCGTCACACTCGGGATCGATCCTGCTTAAGCAGACGACGTCCTATAATGAATGAACGTAATTGCAATGCAATTATTTATCAAATTATAAAGAGTTTGGTGTATTTAAACATGACCTTATTTCACACCATTATAAAGGGAAAGTGAAACTGATTCTGATAGCTAAAACCGTTTGATTGTAAATACATAGGAGAAGGGTCAATGATCAATGAAATAAACCCCACTTTCAAATTGAAAAGCCCTCCGAATAATAGCAGGATGGTATTCGTTCCCTCTTGAAACGCCGAACATGCCCCGGTGCAAACAGCTGAAAATACAATGGCGTCTTATTTTGTTTACAAGTGACTGATTCCTTTATTTTTTTAACGCTGCATTTTTCATCAAAATAATACCATACACGAAGTTAAGAGTGAGGCAACAGACTAACATTAAGACTGACGCTAGTGAAGGAAGAGAAATAAGTGAAGAGGAGATGACAAAATAGGCTCTGAAAAATGTGTAAGATGTTATGGGACATCGTCTGCTTAGCCAGGACTGGTCCAGGGTGTGTCGTCACATATCTCAGCAGCGTTCGAGGAGCTCTTCAGCTGCTATATCGGGGGCTGTATTTTACCGTTTTATAATTGATAATAATCATTACTTCAAATGTTTCCAAGCGTTGAATTTGGATAACCTTGTTTAATTTATGCCATCTATGCAATAATAAGTATTAAGCCAATATTTAAAATCATCAACGTTCTACTTTAACAATTGCAAACATTACCCCTTACATGCAAGAGTTCATCTAAGAAGCTTCTATCCCTCAAGCAATGGGTTAGTTATTATTGCAACAATTTTCTCTTAGATTTGTCCAAAGTATGATTTCGAGGACAAATATCATTCCATAGCAAGACAAAAGGTGTCAGATCACTGTAAGATTGATTGTCTGAGTTAAAATTACTGTGTAATAAATGATAAAGCAAAGCACATTATAATTATGCGTAAATTGAATGAATTTGAAAGGTGATTCGATGTTAAAAACAAATTGGGACAACCGTATATGCATGTATTATTTTTTGTCCTTCTTTTGTTTTCTTCATGAAGTTTAGTTAATATTTTTTTTTAAATGACAGTTCATCACATACATATTTCACAATTCTCGCTACCCCAAATACGCAATTTCGCCAACAGATGGCGTTTGCCATGCAAACCACGCATGCGCAGTGCTGACAATATCCCGATTGGGTCGACAAGTGTTTGTCTTTTTGCATTGAAAATGTACACAGGTATTACAAAAATCCTCGAGTTTGAGTATAAATTAACCGACATGTTTGAAAAGATACCATGATTTATTGAGACAATTGGTTGCATTTTCAAAATTTGAGTGGTTTATGTCATGAAATCCAAAATTTAAGCATTTTAGCACTCATTTTATTCATAAGCCGTAGTATTTCAATACGGACCGGAAGTGAAGTTGACGAAGATGCAGAACATTTCCATGCATAATATTGCCCTCTACGTCGAAAATTGCATATTTGAGGTAGCGAGAATTAGCATGGTGTGAACTTTTACCACCTCAAATGTGAAATATGAAAGTGGACTATTAAGAGAATTGGAAATATGAAAATGAGAGAATTCGGTAGTCAACGGGGTTAATATCCATCCTTTAATTTTGTCCTCTTGTGGGGATAGGCAGCTTAAAACCATTGTTAAAGGGAGCGACAAGTCGCAATCTATGGGCGCTTTTACAGTTGGCTGCTCCTTTCTCTGGATCAAAGTTCAAAGCGACTTCAATTTATCGTGCGCAGCTAATAAAAGTTCGCACATTGACCCAAATTTGAGTAAACAAGATCGCGCGTTCTTTATTCCAGTATTTGAATCTCATTGGTCGGTTACGTATGGAGGGATTCGAGTTAACGATCGCAAGAGGAATCCGGCAATAACATTCTTTCGGTAGCGCACGATTGGACCTGATTGTATCCGAATTTCCCCAGGTCAGGCCAACTGGTCAGGCCCATGGATTACGACTTGCCACTCCCTTTAATTTTTAAAGACTTTCATTTTCGGGGGACGATTCCTCTCTGCCAGGCTATGTAATACATGTACCTGTTTATAGATTTTCTTTAAAATAAATTTTAAGTGTATTAAACGAGGGAGCGGAGAGACCGACTGAGAGGATTTTTTTTGTTTTGAATAGTGGAAGTTTGCATTCTAAAGCACTTCGGAGCCTGAGTAGTGTGCTGTGCATAGGGATTTATCTCTCTTTAAAAATTTACCAAAATGTGATCAGTGCTTACTTTTCAAATGTGTGCACTTCATTAACCATCTTTTATTTCACAAAATATTGTGTATAAAACTTGTCGGAAATTTATTACCATTTCTTATGATACCAAACATTATTACTTTACCTTACTTTTTTGCATAAGAATTATTGAATATTTGCATTTGAATTTCTTTTTTTGTCCATTATTTTTTGTTTCTCATTTGTTTACTATTGTTTTGTGTTGAAATAAAGTAATATATTTTTAAAAATCTGCAATTTTATCTGACAATATCTATGGTAGCATGTAATTTTAATCATATATTGAGAATGCTTGATTTATGCTCAAAAACTTGATATACATTGACCACCATATACCTCTCATGTGGTCGAGCAATTGGTGAAAGAAAATGACAGGTCTATCTGTCACATATATTTGACATTGGCACTGAAGTGTTAACTCATTATTTGCTTCCCTCAGTTTCGAAAGAAATTTCATGATAGTGTGTGATCCTATTGCAAAAAGGTTGGTTTGGGTAGTAAAGGAAAGTTCCCCTCCTATAAGTAATAAACATGTGAGAAAACAAGATGCATATATGAACATGGAATTATACGTTCTAAAAGACGAACTACCATGACTACTGTAATCACAGAAATACATTTTTTCTAGCCCGGGGGTATATAAAATGGATATCTTTTCTTTTCATCTTTCTTCTTTCTTTCTTTCTTTCCCCCTTCTTTTTCTTTCTTCCTTCTCCTTTCTTCATTTTCCTTTCTCTTTTTTTCTTTTGATCGTGGAACAGCAGCCCCCAAGCCTCCACCAGTTCGCCAGTGATTTTGTCCCATCCTCCCCCGCAACCTTGTCAACCCTTTTTCACGTCAATGTTAAAGGGATATTTAGCCGCAGATTGTGGACGTGTTTATGCCGCGAGAGGGCACCGGGATCGTTACCTGATCATGCCGTTGCCCCTCGGAGCTTCGGACAGACTGTTCGCCGCGCAACATGCACGCTCCGCCTAAGCTCGAGCTCTCGTGCGAGATTCGGTCGGCTTCGTGCAGTCCGAAATATAATCCCAGTATTTAGTCAGACGGACGCGTTCGACGCACAAACATTATGTACGAGTGAATTGGGCTTACGCAATCCTGACTTTCCCCACGGCAGCCTGGTGGCGTATCCCTGTAAATCTCAAATCTCACCGGGTAAATTTCTTCACATTAGTACGTGAGGTTTCTTTCAATCATCATGTTTACGGGCACTACAGTGTCGAAAACCACTCAAATACTCAAATATCTTGTTACCGTGACAGAATAAGAACATTTTGTTTTTCATTCACTAATCATGCATCTGTAAAAATACATAAAGCATAAGGAACTGGAACAGGTACAATGTTGCTTCATTAGATGTACTCATATCCACCATTTACAAACATAAGATAGTGACTACTGACCAGAAATAAAATTGTTGATATTTTTTATTAATGTATTTGTTTTTATTCTCAAAAGGGATACCGGAAATAAGTAGAACTTAAGGATTTACAATGAACAGAGCAACCGCAAAAAAGTGGGCGGCACTAGAATTAAAAGAATGTGGGATGCGGGCAAGTCAAGGGTAAGACAGATCTGGGGGTACTCGTTTTTCTGAAGGTATTCCGAAAGGTTTGTATTCCGAAATTGAAAAAGGGTTCATAATTCTGAAGCTTTATGATTCCGAAAGTCCAATACCTATATCAATATAGCGAAACTTCGGAACTTATGAACTCTATTTCATTTTCGAATTCATGAAACTTATTTTATATGTGGCATTACGAATCTTCGGATAAACGAGTGCCCCCCCCCCCCCCCCGAAAAACCCCACCAACAACAAACAAACAAAACTAGGCTTAGAGTGTTCTTAGAAAAAATAGGCGAGCACGGTAGAGGTGTTGTGGATCAGTTGATAAGTCCCCGGACTGTGAACCACGAGGTCCGGAGTTCGAATCCCACCGCAGCACTACAGCGTCCTTTGGCAAGACGTTAATCTACTTTTGCCACACTCCACCCAGGTGTTAAATGGGTACCCGGTAGGATGTGAAAGTTAATGTCGTTTGCTTAGCAATGTGAGCGCCACTGTACTGCCCATTGCTGGAATACTCCCCAGGGAGCGGAGAATGTGCATACATTGTGTGCGGGCATCCCAGAATCCGATGACCGGGGTAATAATTTATATATATATATTACGGTAAAGATTTGAGGCCTTTTTTTTTTTGGTTCGAATAGGCGCCTCCCCTGACTCTTTTGGTCCCCACCTTTTGGTACCCACGGGTAGGGAATGGTTCTTAGAGAGTTGGGAGGCACTTTTTAAGGGCTGACGTGCCGTCCATATTTCATAAATTCATTTCTAAACATTGAATTTCCGGAGGGAGTAATAATTCTGCCAACCCATGAAGCTGGTTTGTAGCTTCATGCCCAACCCATACCCTTTACATGTGAAGGGGAGAAACCTCAATTGGTGTATTGCCAAAGAACAGCGTGATGTGTATACTCCAAGGCCATATCCGCATGTATGGCTTCAATGTATACGACGCAACACACGTGTTATTCGTTCGCATAGCGCACTTGCACATGTAGTACAGGTACTATGTTTCACGCATAGAGTTACATCAATTGTAGCTTCATGGTTACATTCACACAGTTTTGTGTGACTAGCCCCATTCATATACGCGAATACCGCAATATTGCCGATGCTCATCGGTAAGCAGTTTCTCATGACCATCGAAAACCCCCGTTCATATACGATTCGGGGCGTATATGAACGGGTGTCCGCGATAATGCGGTATTCTAGCTCGAACACGTCACGCAATACATTGTTGTCACTCACAATGCTAGCGGATTTGAAGCAAAATGGCGGGCGGTGATCAAGGATTTGCGTATCAAGTTATTCTTTTGCTTTGGTGGTATGATCAGTTTCAACGTGAAATCATCATGAACATAATAAATACGATACAAAAGTCACTAATGGTGAGGATTCGGAGGGGCAGGGCAGTTTTGAAGAGGGAAAGAGGAGGATATATCGGACTAGAAGCAGCTCTTTATTTCTTGTTATTTCCAGTTACCTTCTGACATGGTTGTTACCATGTCGATTAGATATCAAAACAAAATATCCAAACTCACAAACGCTATCAATTACCAATGTTAAACGCAAGAAAGCCGCAAAATAAGCGTAAAAAGGAGGAAGCAAATACCGCATTATTTTAGTGACACCGGTTCATATACGCAGCTATCGGTAGCACATCTGCAAAATTGCGGCAACATTCGCGGTAATTTTGCGGATAGGTGGCGTATATGAGCAGGGTTTAACTCTAACTAGGGTTAAAGTTAAACCCTGCTCATATACGCCACCTATCCGCAAAATTACCGCGAATGTTGCGGCAATTTTGCGGATGTGCTACCGATAGCTGCGTATATGAACCGGTGTCACTAAAACAGTGTTTAACTCCCGTCTCCCATCGCCCTGAGACGGGAGGGTAGTAGGGAAAAGCCGATTCGTCGGTCCTCCCAAGACCCATATAAGGCGGCCATAATCCCCCTGAAAAGAAAATGACAATAAATTCTTTTTTCCCCTCATTTTTGCATCCTTTACAAGGTACATATACCGCTAAATATGCACATTATGTTTTCATGGCCTTAATTTCTCTGAGTATTAAACAAAGAACTCCAAAAGACGTAGAAGGCTCAAACCCGTTCACAACGCACATATTACTCCCAGTGTTAAAGATAAAGGTTAAGTCGCTGCCCGGCAAGCAGTAGATGACAGGTTCGAATCCCGCTGGTTCCAATTTTTTCTGACTTGTGTTTTTCATTATACAGATCGAGCATACGATCTTTAACACTGGGAGTAATATGCCGAAAGATTTGTTTACAAATTAATATCATGTAGGCCTACATTTTTAGGGGGAAGGGGTCTCTTTCGGACACAAAGACGGTTAAAATTGTATTCTCTCAAATTCAAGATAATATCAAACATTTTTCTTTTATCACTATTATCATTTTAGTTCCCTTTCAAGAAAGCAGCCCGAGTTCGTTTGTTCACCATTATCCTTCTTGACACCCCCTCGGAAAAAGCAACAAAAAATATACTTGCTTTTTTGGAACCATGTACATGACTTGTAAAACGTTATACTTTTTGTAAAGTTTCATCTGATATTTATTTATTTATTTATTTGATTTCAGGCAAAAGAAACAAATATACAAAATACAAAGAAAACTGAAAATACCATCGACTAGTGGCCAGGGATAGCCAAAGGCCATATATATAAAGGCCAACAACGTTGTTGTTTTTTTCGCACTGTTTTATTTCTGCATTTTTCATAAGTACAAAGTAAAGTATATTCAGAATCATAATATACATAATCTACGTAATAAAGATAATAATAATTACTTTTGACAAACAGATAAAAATCTACTTGATCGTTTAACAAAATAAGATATGAATAATAATAACAAGAATAGTGGGGCGATTCTATGCTAAGGAGAGTAAAATGATGCAGGAGACCGACATCGTAAGCATAAACTCGAGATGATGACGGCCTCGGGATAGGAAATGAAAGAAGAAAAATAAAAGAAAGAGAAGAGAAAGAAGTCATGAATATGAATTGAAGGGTATATATATGTGCAGGTGGCCGTGCAATATTTGAAATGAGTGATTGCACAAAGCCTCTGCTTAATTTGAAATTTAATTTGATGCCTCAATAAATGGTTAATTTTTCTCTAACAATATTAAATAGTAACTTTAATTGCTGTATTGATTAAGAAGGTGTTTTTTAATGGCTTTAAAAGAAAAAAGTGAAGTCCGTAACTTAAGCGAATCAGGTAAGAAGTTCCATATATATGTTGGGCCGTGATGCCTCATTGATTTTTTAAATTAAGGATGTGTTCAACATACTCTGCCATGTTTCTTTTATCTTTGATGATAATGCTTATATAAGTCAGGACTTTATCGATGAACTTTTTTAAATTGTGGATTAATCAGATTGGCAGGGGAACGGGGAGGGGGGTAAGTCTGGAGCCCTCCTCCCACTTTCTGAGTAGACGCATTGCTTAGCCGCCGCTTGAATCAATTTTTATTCAACTTTTTTTTTTTAATTTTGAAGAAACGTTTATATTTTTACAAGCCAGGCTCAAGATTCTCCTTTCATTGTATTTTTTAAAAATTATTATTCATGCCCTTTCACTATATGAGTATCGAGATAAAATCCAGCAGATTTTGAGTGTGTCTAATAGATTATTAAGAAACAGATGAATACGATGATGTGCTTATTGTTTACAGTCAGAATTCACTGCTCCCGGATCAACTGTGCAAATAACTTTGGCATAAAACTGGACATTGGCACATGCAGCAAAGGCATCAAAAGCATAATCATCATAGCATTGGCGGATCCGGGGGGCACTTCCGGCCCGTGCCCCCCCCCCCCACCCTTTGGAAGAAAAGTAAGCATTTTGACCATAGAGGATCCCTTTGTGGATTGTGCCCCCCCCCCCCTTTTAGAATGAAAACCTTTTTTTTTTTTTTTTTGCTTGTCAGAGACTTATGGAGGGAAACTGGACCCCTATACACCCCCCTCCCCCAATGGGCGAATTTTGGAGGTCTGGCGATTTTTTTTTTTTGTCGAATTAGAATCGTAATGACTTTATTTTTGTCAAATTAGAATTTTAATTATTAGTGATTAAGTTGTAGTCCTCTCCGAAATCCTACCTTTTGTTTCCAATTTGGCAGTCGTGACTTGTGACACTTCGTTGGACTTGATGTATTTCTAATGTTCTTATTTAGAGTGACAACCTTCAACAAAACACAGATGCCTGGATCATAACAGTGATCTGTAAAGTCAAGACAAAGAATTTTCTTGAGGCTATATATTGCAACAGTGGCGTATCCAGGGGGTGGCGCAACAGGCGCCCCCCCCCCCCCTATTGGCCGTCGTTAAAAAAATAGCAAAAAAAGTTGTCCATTAAATAGGCTTCACAATTGGTCACATATAGAATTATTTTGCATCTCAGCCCTTCTTCAGAAGCAAAAATTTTCCAAAGGGGGCAGGCACCCCCTCCCCTTAGACCCCTCCCTCTGGACGGCGATCAACAATGCCTGGCGCCCCCCTATTGGGAAATCCTGGATACGCCCCTGTTACAACGTACTGAAATGAGCACACCTCATATCGAACTCTTACAAGCATGAAGTCTTGCATCAGGATATTATACAATAACATAAATTTCCACTTTCATTTGCCAGAACCATGAGAATCATTTCAGTGATCAAAGTTGTTTGAAATGGAAAGTACATGTAGTGCAGTAAAATTATCAAAATGAGCAACAAGAGTGGATGATGACTGTATTTCTATAACAAATAAGCATGAAAATGCCCAAAGCAACATTTTATAACACTGGCAATTTCATGTATTTTGAGAGAAACTTCCCTCTCTTTTTGTCTTGGTTCATTTGGATACTAGCATTAACAAAATCTAGCAATTTCAGTAAGATTTCATATAACCCGTTGATCAAACAATTTGTACTGAATGAATGCCGTGACGCGACGAGCTTCATGAATCCGGAGCTAGAGAGCGAAGGACTAACCAACATGGCGGATATCACGTGATCACGTACGAACAATGCCTACAATTTCACACCCGCACGAGCCTTCTACGTCTTTAGGAGTTCTGTGGTATTAAACCACAGAAACATGGCAAGATCATATCTCTCCCTCGAGGTCCATGCATATAGATGCATGGATATTCTACTCAAACATAGTTATATCCATATCATTTAGTCTTCATCATGATGAAAATATATTTTCTTTAGAACTCATGCAAGCTTTGGATAAATAACACATACTCACATGTTGTAAATACTTCTTGGTAAAAAATAACTTTACCCGACTTTTATTTTTTTTCACTTGATTATTGTGACAAATATACGGCACTGTGGTTGGTCATAAACACGCTAGCGCCCGGGGGATGTCCACGGGCTGCTTCTGCTAGTATATCTGTAAAGCGCTTAGAGACATCATCGATGTATTAGGCGCTATATAAAAGCGGAATATTTTATTATTATTATTAATTAGGGAAAAGCTTCTGTTAGCTTTTGAAGAAAAACAAATAAAAACTAAGCCTGTTTTAAAGACAGTACTCGAATAAACAACGAGAAAGAAAAATGAACATTGGATGTTTTTAACCTTTCCTGTGGTGGTAAGGGGGGGGGGGGGGTGAATACCGAAGACTTGCCTGTATACCCTAAATCCAGAGAAGAAATGGTATAGAAAGAATATAAAAACTAACAACAAATCTGTACGGGAGAGTTGGATTCTAAAAGAAAGGAAGAAAACCTTGAAAGTATGGAAAAAATACTGGGGGAGGTGGGTGAATAGCGAAACTTGGCTCTATGCTATAAATCCAGAGAAAAATGTGTTATTAACAAGAATATCAACACTTGTTATTTTTAAACTGGAAAACTTACTGCATTTCATTGTAATCTATACAGGACAGTTGGCTTGTGAGAATTAGACACAATGGCAAGTGGTATCATTCATACCCCCACCCCTTCCCCCTGAAGAAAAGACAACCAAAGACATGTTTTCACAAGCCAATTATCCTTGCGTTTTGGGCCAGTTTCGGTTATCGTTTGAAAATCTTTTAGGTTTTTGAAATAACATTTTGTTTAGCCTTTTATAACTAAGGATGTACATGCTCTTATACAAAGCAATTTCCTGTAACAGCAATAGCTGTTTTAGACAGGCGCGGATCCAGGATTTCTTAGGGGGGGGCAAATTTTAAATCATGTGAGCTACATATTGCTACAATAATGGTGACAAATGGCGTATTTGACGCTCGATCTCGGGGGGGGGGGGGGTGCAAAAGCATATAAAGGGTTTTCACTCCCGCCGGAAGAACATTCTGAAATTTTTAAAGTCCATACAGATCATATTATAATGACTAAAGTTTCTAAATTCCGAAAGAAAATATTTACAATTAGACACCTATGATTTCGAGGGGCTACTTATTCATCTAACTAACGTCTGTTTCTGATGGTGTCATTATGGTCATGTAAGCTAACTTCCTTGAAATCCGCCCTTAACACTGAGTTTCGTGCAGGGGCGGATCTAGCTTTTTCCAAGGGGCGGTTGACCCAACGACGATGCATCGTCCACAAGCCGCGAGCCGCGTAGCGGCGAGCCGATTTTTTTTTTGTTGCTATTTTGAACCCCCGTAAGTGATGCTTTCCTGGCATCTACTAACGCAATGGAGACTATAAAAAGCCGCGAGCCGCGTAGCGGCAAACCGATTCTTTTTGCTGTTTTGAACCCCCGTAAGTGATGTTTTCCTGGCATCTACTAACGCAATGGAGACCATAAAAAGGTTTTTTTTTGCTATTTTGAACCCCCGTAAGTGATGTTTTCCTGGCATCTACTAACGCAATGGAGACCATAAAAAGCCGCGAAGCGGCAAGCCGATTTTTTTGTGCTATTTTGAACCCCCGTAAGTGATGTTTTCCAGGGCATCTACTAACGCAATGGAGACCATAAAAAGCCGCGAAGCGGCGATGTCCGCGAGCCGCGTAGCGGCGAGCCGATTTTTTTATATTTTGAACCCCCGTAAGTGATGTTTTCCTGGCATCTACTAACCCAATGGAGACCATAAAAAGCAGTCCATGATAACGTGTGGGTCTGGACATTATGATGGCGTTTTTCTATGCAAACTAAATTTTTACTTAGCAGCTTAAGGGGGGGGGTGTTAAACCCCCTAAACCCCTAGGTCCTTCTTCCCATTTTCATTTTGTCTTCCTATTTTTTTCCTTTTCTCTCCTCTCCCCCTTTCCCTTCTTTTCCTTCTCTCTTTCCCTCTTTGTTCTTTTTAATTTCCTTCCTGCTCGCTCTCTTCCGCTCTCTCTCTTTGCGAGGGGGGGGGGGGAAACAACAGGTCCCCTTTGCAAGGGGGCCTGGGAGGCAAGGCCCTTTCGGTCCCTGGACTCTCCCCCTTTTTTCTTCCTCTTTCATTTCATTTTTTTTTTCTTTTTCCATTCTCTCCTCTTCCCTTTCTCTTTTTTTCCTTCTCTCTTACCCTCTTTTTTCTTCTTTCTACTTTCTTTCCTGCTCTCTCTCTCTTTTTATGGGGGGGGGGGGGGGGAGGCAACATGCAACACTACACCCTGGGAGGTAAGGCCCTTTCGGCCCGGGACTCCTTCCACTTTTTTGCCTTCTTTTTTCTCCCCCCCCCCCTTTTCTCTCTTCTCTCTCTTTCCCTCTCTTTTTTTTTTTGGCCGGGGGGGGGGGGGGGGGGAGCCCGGGCCCGCTGGGCCCCCCTGGATCCCTGATGATATTTCCACCTATTTTCAACAATATAGTGGAAAATCAAATTTTAACATTTCTTCAAAATATTCATGTTAACAGTAAAATTTTGCATGGATATTATATTAGTATTATTCTTTTACAGGCACAAAGAAACGCAATAAATGATCATGCTTTGGCATGTAAGTGTATCATTATAATTACACTTATTGTTTTATTACATCTTGTGTAATAGTATGCATACCAGCTTGTGGAACTTTTTCGTACTTTTACTGTATGAAAGTGCACATGATGCAATTTCAGGTGCGATTTCCTTAATGCATATAGAGCATATCAATAAAGTCTATTTTTTGAATCATACCATTACCGTGTCCGATATTTTCTTTATTATCTCGTGCGACAATTAATGACTGGTTTGCACAAAAAATATTAGTGCTGTTCCTTTTGAAATTTGATTTACAGTATATGCCATTTCAGTCCTTTCAGATACATAACTGTTTGATATCTTCGCCAACTGTCGCCGAGGAATAATGATTTGCCACAGTAATGAGCCCTTAGTACGGGTCCTGGCTTCCTGCAAGAACCGACGCATGCTAATAAGGATTCACGACAGTGGCGGATCTACGGGGGGGGGGGGGGGGGATTTGGAGGTTTAATCCCCCCCCCCCCCCTGGGCTGCCAAGTAAAAATTTAATGTGCATAGAAAAACGCCATCATAATATGTCCAGACCCACACGTGCTTTTTATGGTCTCCATTGCGTTAGTAGATGCCAGGAAAGCATCACTTACGGGGGTTCAAAATAGCAACAAAAAAAATCGGTTCGCCGTTACGCGGCTCGTGGACATCGCCGCTTCGCGGCTTGTGGACGCATCGTCGTTGGGTCAACCCCCCCCCCCCCTTGGAAAAAAGCTAGATCCGCCCCTGCACGAAACTCAGTGTTTAGGGCGGATTTCGAGGAAGTTAGCGTACATGACCATAATGACACCATCAGAAACAGACGTTAGTTATTACCGAACAAAAGATGAATAAGTAGCCCCTCGAAATCATATGTGTCAAATTGTAAATATTTTCTTTCGGAATTTAGAAACTTTAGTCATTATAATATCATCTGTATGGACTTTAAAAATTTCAGAATGTTCTTCCGGCGGGAGTGAAAGCCCTTTATATGCTTTTGCACCCCCGCAAGAGCCGACGCATGCTAATAAGGATTCACGACAGTGGCGGATCTACGGGGGGGGGGGGGAATTTTGGGGTTTAATCCCCCCCCCCCCCCTTGGGCTGCCAAGTAAAAATTTAATGTGCATAGAAAAACGCCATCATAATATGTCCAGACCCACACGTGCTTTTTATGGTCTCCATTGCGTTAGTAGATGCCAGGACGATCGTCGTTGGGTCAACCCCCCCCCCCCCCCCCCCTTGGAAAAAGCTAGATCCGCCCCTGCACGAAACTCAGTGTTTAGGGCGGATTTCAAGGAAGTTAGCTTACATGACCATAATGACACCATCAGAAACAGACGTTAGTTATTACCGAACAAAAGATGAATAAGTAGCCCCTCGAAATCATAGGTGTCTAGTTGTAAATATTTTCTGACTTTTCTGACTTTCATTACTGTGTGAGAGGGTTTTAAACAGTGTAATCAGAATCCTCTTTTACCAGGTTTGGGCTATGTGTCAAGACAAATGCATGTGTTACTTTAGTCTAAAGTTCTTTTGAAAAGTTTCATTCTGATCCGTGCTTCATTATTTAGAGTGATCCAATGTATATAACATTTTTACAGGGCGGATTATATTAATCAATCTTAAGTAGCCTACTAACTTCCTTTCTCATGATATATAGAATCTCTCTATTATGTCCAATTTGTCCATTGTACCATTTCATCTGCGCAAGCTGCACAAAGTATTTAGCAGATGAACGCAAAGGTTTACTAACATTAAAGATTGAGGTAATGCAAGGAATTATACATGACTGTGTGACTTACCAAAGTAAGTTAAGTAGACTTTCAAAAATGAATATTTATAAGCATTCAAATAAACTTTTTCCATTTTCGTTGCTTCAGCTCAACAGGGTACAAGATGATTTTGATAATACTATTTTGGAAACTTAACCCTCTTGCTCAGTCATTCGTGGCCGTAAAGTTATGATTAAGGTAACATTAGACAGAATGTAAGTCACCCTTTACCATGAAACAAATTTCAAGTTCACATAGGTTGTTACTTTTAAATCAGGAATTCCCAAATCTGGATATACATGTACTTTTTATACGCAACTGTTCAAACATTTGTGTAAAATGAGCTTCTACTATATTTAATATGTATTAGAAGCCCTGATGTTATGTCATCCTCAAGAGTTATCTGTCAAGTGACAGGTTTAGTGATCCAATTAATTTCTAGAGCAAACATCATTCTAACTTAAACGACCTTGAGGCACGTGTTTCATATCTCTGTACCCTAACTATATGGGGTTTTTTTAAAGCAGATAACCGGAGAAATGTCCCATAAAATAAGAAATAAGACAAATTATACATTTTTGGAAAGCTAATCCCCCAAAGAATACGATGAAATTAAATTTTAGAGATGTAAGCTTGTTCAAAAAGATTACAAGGACTTTTTTTCAAGACCCCTGACAGGGTCTCATATGAGCCACGAAAGCGAGAATTCTTGCACTAGAAAAATGACGTCATTCTAGGGACAGCTAGCTTACGGTATACGACTTGAACGTACTGTAGCTGTATGAATCTTTATGTGTGTGTGGCTGCTGCAGTGATTCACCCAGTGATTGATGGAATAATGGTGTGATTCCAGGTTTTAACATCTGAATCAGGGCCAAAATCAGACATTTTGTCGACAAGATTTTCAAAGATTGGAAGAAATCAGTTGCTTACCTCGAACCGTGATGTTATGTGCGCGCGCTGCATTGACGTGATCGTGAGCTAGCTAGAAGCAAGCAAGTGTGTCCCGAGTATTACGTCACATTTCCAAGGTTGAAAAAGAAACTGCCCGCGGGGCGAAAATATGCGAATATTTTGGCACACATTTGGAACAGAATAATATTAATTTATGAAAACCTATGGATTTCGAATGTTGATGGAATGTTTTAGGGCATCTTCCCCTTTCCGTTGATACCAAATTTATTGCTTTTTGATTTGTTTGTACATCTCCGAGTAGCACCTTTAAAGTAATTTACGAGAGATTTACCTGGAGGTGTATTTTTTATGATACTAATATTGTGAAAGTGATATATTCAGTGATATATTCTGTAAGAATATGGCTATTCATAAATACTCCACACGACAATCAAATGAATTTCATTTACCCCTTACTAGAACCAGGGGCGGATCCAGGATTGAGTAAAAGAGGGGGCACAAAAATGAAAGTTTGTGAAAAGGTTGACCCGTATTTTTTTGTCTCGCCAGCATCTCGAAAAATCGCTAAGTGGGCGGGGGCGATAGGCACAAAAAAAAAAAACATTTTCGCCAAACGTTCTAAAATCGCTCAGTAAGGGGTTAAGGGGTTGTGGGGTCCAGTTCCCCTCCATAATTCCCTGACAAGCAAAAAAAAAAAAAAAAAAAAAAAGGTCTTCACTCTAAAACGGGGGGCACAATCGAGAAAATGGCGGATCGTCTATGGTAAAAATTCATACTTCTCTTCCAAAAGGGGGGCACGGGCCGGCCCCCCTGGATCCGCCACTGCTAGAACTATCTTCACAAAATCTATATTTACTTCCACCGGACCAAAATTTTGGAATAATCTTAATTTGAATATTAAAGATGCTCCCAGTTCACACTCATTCAAGAAACAACTAAAGACTTTTCTTTTGGTTTCCTACCGGGAATCAAATTGATTCTTGGTAGGAAATTGACTGATTGAAGCTTATAACTTTTAGATGGAATCATCATCATTCCCATGACTTATGGTAAATTCTCTGTTAATTCTGCATCCTGCATTCTGCTATAATTTTATTCAATTTTTGCTTCATATTTCAAATCGTGTTTCGTCCCCAATACTGCGCGTGCTCTCTCTATCTATCTTTCCCTCTTTTCTAATAAGCCAGCGTTCTTTTTGTTTGTATTTGTTTTGTTTTGTTATTTCCATTGGGTGTGTGTGTGTTTTTGTTTTTGTTTTTGTTTTTGTTTTCTCTCTCTCCTTGTTCTCTTTGGTGTTGTCCGTCTTCTTTCGTTCGTCTTTTTCTTTTTTCTCTTTTCTGTGGCGATAAGTTAATATTTTGGGGGGAGGGAGGTGTTGCAGTTATTATTTTTGGTGTATGCGGGGGTGTTAGGGTGTGTATGTATCTTTTTTTAATGTATATTTGCTATATAAATTTTACATAATTTTTTTTTTTTTTTGAGGGGTTTGCAAAATACAAGCTTTGCTTTTTAGCATTCCCCTCCATTTTCAGCATTTATTTATTATAATTATCTTTGAAAATTACGCCGAATGAAAATTATTGTTATTACATGCATTTTGTTCATAATATTATTTAGGATGTATTTACGTTTGTCTTTATATTGTTGAAAACGGTTCATGATATTATTTAGGATGTAATAACGTTATATTTTGTTGAAAAATGTTTCATGGAATTATGATGTAATTACGTTGTTATATTCTGTTGAAAATGGAAAATAAATGAAATGAAAAATGAAATGAAAAGTAACTTCCACCAAGTTTCTTAGGTTACACATTGATGAGAAGCTGACTTGGGCATCTCATTGTATAAATATTTGTAAAGGTATGTCTAAAAATACTGGTGTAATTTATAAATTGAGTTTTTTTGTCCCACAAAAATGTTTGCCTATTTTATATTCTGCTCTAATTTTGCCTTATCTTAATTATGGAGTGTTGGCATGGGGCAAGTCACTTAAACCGCAACTAGATTATATACTCGTCGCTCAGAAAAGGGTGATTGAAATTGTTTTTAGTGTAAATTATCGTGCTCTTTCTAATGTTTTGTTTATAGTAATACACTCTTAATATCAAGCTATCGATTTTGTAAATATTTTTCCCACACGTAATTATTTCTAGTCTGATAAGGTATAGTTTTACTTTTAAAAATTCTTCAGAGTAATTAAAACATTAATGTACCGTATTATATTCTCTTGGGGACCTTGCTCTAACAAGCCCAGCTTCTTTAATGTATCCTCTTTCTTTCATGACTTGTGTAGAAGAACGTGATTTTACATAAGTTATTGTTAATAGAATTTCTTTTGCTAATGACAAGAGTTGTATATTGACTAAATATTGCACTTTAAATTATGTTTAGAAGGAAATAAAATGAAACCAAAAAAAAACAACAAATGAACCCTACTACTCCACATTCCGCAATGATGTCATCAAAGAAACCTTTGCGAGGTCTTCTTTTTGGCACCACAACGGACTTATCGCACTAGTCATGCTAGTTCAGGAAACATGAGTGTCTTGGATAACAGCAGGTTGTGTGGGTTGGTGGAATACTGAATACATTCCATTATGTTAACTCTTCCCGTGCTAAGAAATCAGTTGTTCTCAATAAAAAAAACTTATAGCGCCTTTTCAAAAACTCCATATACGATGTTTAAAATTGCATGTCAAAAATTTTTGCCTATTTTATATTCTGCTCTAATTTTGCCTTATCTTAATTATGGAGTGCTGGCATGGGGCAAGTCACTTAAACCGCAACTAGATTAGATACTCGTCGCTCAGAAAAGGGTGATTGAAATTGTTTTTAGTGTAAATTATCGTGCTCTTTCTAATGTTTTGTTTATAGTAATACACTCTTAATATCGAGCTATCGATTTTGTAAATATTTTTCCCACACGTAATTATTTCTAGTCTGATAAGGTATAGTTTTACTTTTAAAAATTCTTCAGAGTAATTAAAACATTAATGTACCGTATTATATTCTCTTTGGGGACCTTGCTCTAGCAAGCCCAGCTTATTTAATGTATCCTCTTTCTTTCATGACTTGTGTAGAAGAACGTGATTTTACATAAGTTATTGTTAATAGAATTTCTTTTGCTAATGACAAGAGTTGTATATTGACTAAATATTGCACTTTAAATTATGTTTAGAAGGAAATAAAATGAAACCAAAAAAAAACAACAAATGAACCCTACTACTCCACATTCCGCAATGATGTCATCAAAGAAACCTTTGCGAGGTCTTCTTTTTGGCACCACAACGGACTTATCGCACTAGTCATGCTAGTTCAGGAAACATGAGTGTCTTGGATAACAGCAGGTTGTGTGGGTTGGTGGAATACTGAATACATTCCATTATGTTAACTCTTCCCGTGCTAAGAAATCAGTTGTTCTCAATAAAAAAAACTTATAGCGCCTTTTCAAAAACTCCATATACGATGTTTAAAATTGCATGTCACATTTACTTTTGTAAGTCCATAGTCCATAGCAATAACTCTCGTAGTCATCTAATGCTTTACCATACTAGGAAATAGGGGCATAGTCGGATATTTATAATGGATTGGATAGAGATTCAAATTGATTCGGAGAGTTTATTAGAGTCTGACTCATAAATCATGTAATATTAAACATGGGGGTATGAAAAACTATCCATCTTAATTTAATACGTCTGATGGTTCTATACATTAAGGTAACGAATGAAAACAAAGAGAGTGTGATTATATCCACTTAACATCTGAAATCTGCAGGTAGGTTGACCATTTTCTCCAAAACATGTTCATGAAACGCACTGAAATAACAAAGAAATACAAATGAACTAATTCCTCTTTTAGTACACAGGAATGTTTTTGAATTATTATCATTATTATTACATGAGTTTTCCATTAAGTCTGAATATTTTCAAACAGTTAGAATAGATATGTGTGCTATTTGACCCACTTTCATTTTATTCCAAAATGTTAAGTCTGACTGCTTATAAGCGGCCGAGATCCGTTTAACCGAGAGTAGTGTCGTCGGGACATGGCACACGTGCTGTAAAAACTTGGGTCCCATTGAATGCGTTGATTGCTTTCAATATTATCATCTGTAATTTTTCTTCAGGTGTGATAGATTATACAAATTTGACATTTACATTGTCATGTGTGGGATCTAGAGACTTTTCTCTCTCCTTCTCTAATGCACACACACAAAAAAAAACACACACACACCCTCACACATACGCCCCACATATACATCCTCTCGCTCTTTCTCTCCCCCCCCCCCCCCTCTCTCTCTCTCTCTAAGCATACCCCATATAGATGAATTTTTCTTTGTTTACGTCCGCTACTCTCATAATTATTATACATGTATCTCAAAGCATTCTCTTGGATTCAGCTGAGGTACGCGGCTTGACTTTGTTCAAAACTCACCTGCATGCCACCGACAAAGGAATTAATAAGGTTGAAGATTTGTCAATCTGTCGGTCAATTAAATCTGGTGTCGCTGAAACCATTGACCCGTCTCCGTGGTCTAGTGGTTTAGGCATTGGCCAACGACCCGGGTTCGATTCCCGGCGGAGACATTTTTTCAACCTTTGCAAAAATTTCAAAAAGGCAGGAGAGCTCTGGGGAACTTTGATTTAATAAAGTTACGCAACCATTATTCTCTCGTTTCTTTTCACATTATATATATATATATATATAGAAGCTCTGAGACGGAGTGAGAATAAGGCATCATCCCGCGTTCCCCTGGTGTTAACGTATAATGAGCCGAATGCTAGACTCGCGTCTACCATCAAGAAAAATTTCAAGTTGCTGAGTGACAACCCCTCAACTTCTCACATTTTCAGCGAACCCCCTCTGACAGCGTTCAGGAAGGACAAAAGCCTGAAATCAACCTTGGTCCATTCAAACCACACCAGAGTCCAACCTGCTGACAGAGACCTAGATTCCCGTCCTTGCCTCCGCCCACGATGCAAGACATGCTCCCGTCTTTCTACAGAACGTAACATCAGTGGCTCCAAGGGCAATTTCACCATCCATGATAATTTCACCTGCACGACGGAGAATGTAATCTACGTGATTTGTTGCAAGGCCTGCAATCTACTGTACGTGGGGGAAACCAAGCGGCGTCTAGCAGACCGGGTTACTGAACATCTACGTTCCATACGTCTGAACACCAGTGGCTTGCCTGTTGCACGCCATTTCAACCTCCCCGGCCACTCGGTTGAAGACTTCAAAGTGATCGGCGCCATCAAGTGCAATGGCGATGATCTATCCAGGAAGAGAAGGGAGGAAAGACTGATTTTCCACCTGGGAACCCTTCATCCTCGTGGGATGAATGTAACATTTCGATCATTTCGTACGAATTGAATGTTTTCTTTTTGTCCTTTCCACCTTTCTCTTCCATTCTTCGTTCTGCTTTTCTTCTACTTTGTTTTACTACGTCATCCTCTCTCCCTTTCCTTCCTTCTCGCTTTTTTGTTTTCTTTTGTTTCCCTTTCTTTCTTTGTGACGTGTTTCTCTCTCTCTCTCTCCTCTTAACTTTCTCTACCATGGTTGCGCGAGTTTCCATGGAGCTTTGTCCCTTTTAGCGCTTCTCCTTTTTTGTTTTCTTTTTCTCTTCTTTTATGACGTTTTATTACGCCTCTATCTCTTTTTCTTTCTCTCTTTCTCTCTCTCTCTCTCCTCTTTAACTTCTTTTACCATGGTTGCGCGAGTTTCCATGGAGCTTTCTCCCTTTCTGCGCTTCTGCTCTATTACGCCTCTATATCTTTCTCTTTCTTTCTCTCTCTCTTTATATATATATAAAATTCTATTCTGTACATAGTTTTAATTTTCACACAGAGGCCTGGGAGCCGGGGGTGCGGGGGGTGCTGCAGCACCCGCTGGAAAAAAATTGTTAGATATTTTTGGACTTAAACAGAGACACTAAAATGCTGAGGACCTTTTTTTTTGTTCCCAGGCGCCCGTTTTCACAGTGTACCAATTATATTCCCCCTCCTAATCTCTCTATCATCATTCTCTCTCCATGCCCTACCGTTTCACTTAATACATTTATTCACTCTCATTTTAGACAGAGCTTATGGATCTTTCATTGTTATCTTGAATAATGAAAATTTATTAAATTCACAAAATTAGATGTTCAATCATCAATCATAATCATATTTCTCTCATTATTATCAGTGTTATTTCAGTACGATTTTTCTTCTAGTTATTTCATTGAATATGCTGCATTGTAATAGTTACAAAAGGCACACATCGCTTTTACATTGTATATATAACAGATTATTTGAATAGATCTTATCTAAGTTCTTTTTAAAATGACGTATTTCCTAGAATATACCTGAAGTCGTACGTCCACCATTATCTATAAGCATACCTAGTATATTTCCTTTCTTAGTAGTCAGGTAAAACAAATTTCTCATTCATCAATCATCATCATAGATTATTATAAAAACTACATCATGAGTTACACATCTATATTCAAGTTGTCTACTGCACATCAAATATACAAGACCCAATTTTTGGACTAAAATCCAAATTTTCCAGGTAAATAATAATTAATATCAAATTTAAAAGCATAATGTATAAGGCTTTATTTTACAAAATGGTAACGTCCCTAAAACATAAAAAAATGTAAGCTGTGTAAGCTGCAATATAAGTAACAGTTGTCGGTAAAAATCACTGACAAAACGCTTAATGAAACGCTCCCCTGATGCAAACCGATGATTTAGATTATCATTCCTTCAGAGGAGTTCGTAGCTGATTTCGATACCAAATACTTTATATATATGTTTATACATGTTCTTATTTATTTTTTGTTGCTGTTGTGAGTTTATATGCACGATTTGTTATGTTGGGTCTTTTTTTACTATTGTTTCTTATTATTATTTACAGGGCCTCGTGGAAGACCACCACTATTGGTCTAAATATCAGAAATAAATAAATAAATAAGTGTTATCGTTTCAAGACCTAGTTGAACTCGACCAATATTTTCTGTCGAGGAAGCCTAGTATAAAAATATTGGGCGCGTAGCCTCGATCGCGAGTATGCGTGAATAATGAAGACGACTGAAGACGGGGGGGGGGGGGGGGGGTAGTGCGAATTTTTTCCCCCAGCCAACCAAGAATTTTTTTTCCAGCAGCCCTCCAAAAGTCGTTCAGTGGGGGGACGACCAGATTTTAGGAGGTCCAGTTTTCATCCATAATTCTATGACAAGCAGGAAAAAAAAATGTTATCAGTAGTAAAATAAATGGGGTGGGGGACCATGTATACTTGTCTTTACTTTTTTGGTCAAAAGACTGCAAAGGGGCAGTCTACCCCTTTGCCCCCTTTTTAATTATTTTTTTCATTACACTCCAAATCCTTTACTCAATTAAAACCCAGTTTCTCTTACTTGTCGTCGTCAGTTAATCATTATTACTTTTATACATTTTTTATAAACCGTGGAATGATTTGCTTGGCTTAATTTGCCGTAAAGGAGCGAGAAGCATGTTTATTCTTTAGTTTAGTTTAGTTTAGTTTATTTCACCAAAGCAATAAAAACAGAGGTTTCAACACAATATACAGTATAAAAAATGTTACAACAAATATAAACAACATAATGTACATTTGCTATCATAGGTAGCAGCCAGGAAGGATATAAACCTTATTTACGGCTGACCGTTAGTTTCTACCGTTAGTTATCATTGAAAATTGTCGGAAAGAAACGTAATGTGCAATGCAAAATATGGATCACGAGAAAATACCAGGAATACTTTATATGTGCCTCTTTCTGTGTTTATTTTTCTTAATCTCAATCAATGTACTAGTCTTTAAAAGTGCTGTATTACTGGGGGAGAGAGAATGCAAGAGCAGAACAAAAATCATATAAGTCATATCTATTAAAATCTGGGCACCATGATTTTGAAAGTGGGAGGGGCAGACTGAGGGCGCGGAAAAGTGTCTTGGGACTTGGGACAATATTTTGTGGTAAGAGGGAGAGTGAGGAGTAGAAAAAAAAATCCAGAATGGGATATAAATGATAATACTAGGTATCTAATACTCGCTCGGGAAAGGGGGCCGGCCGGACGGTGCTACAGTTGTGAAATATTTTTATCTTTCGACAACGAGGAAGAATTAAAAGGAGATATAAGCCCACACAATAAATCCCTATACAATGTATTTTGTTAAAGGCTGATGAGAAAGGCTGCTATGATATGGGGGCAAATACATTAAATGTGCAAACTCTGTATCGTAAATCAATATAGATGGCATAATTCACAAAAGGCCTCACACATTTTACAAAAGGAACACGAAAGCCGTTAAGCTAAAATATATACCACACACAATACGATCTATGATGCGATTTTGGAAGAATTTGCAACAGTATTTGATATGAATATTCAAATATGTAAAATCTCAATGATCGAAGTTCGAAAAGTCATATGATTTTTTTTAAATCAAAATTTCTAGATACTGCAAATCCGGTTGGAAGACATGAAGAGGAGAGCCAAATCAGCTCCAAATTGGAGTGACGTCAGAACAGTCGTTCGATTATCTCCGATTTGAAGCCGATTTAACTCATTCTTGACTAGAAGGCTTGCAAAGCTTTTTCATTGTTTATATTCATATCATTATTTCGAAATTTATTTGGAACTTGATTTTTCTGCAAATCCAGTGTAAACGTATAATGTGATTTGGGCTTTTGTTTTACTTTGCAATACAAACACAAGCCGAGTGAAAACAACAGCACTAGAACGAGAAAACATAACGTCGCAACAGCAATGGTCGTTCCGGCATCCAGCGTCGAAACTCCAGCGGTGACAGTAGGATTCATTGTCGTAGTTATTGTCGTGGTCATCGTTGTCGTCATCGTCGTAGTCATCGTCGTTGTGGTACCTTCATACATTGTCGGTTTCTGTGACATCATGTTTTCGTCGACATCCACAAGATGGATTTTCCAGCCGAGGAAGCGATGGGTGAAACACTGCAATATGTCAGACATGGAAGCTAACAAGTCTTGAGAGAACGAGGGGAGCGTTTCATCAAGTGTTTTGTCAGGGATTTTTACCGACAAATTTGCTCTCAGCCAATCAGATGCAAGGATTTCAGTAGCTTATAACAGTTGTCGGTAAAAATCACTGATGAAAAAAAAACACTTGATGAAACGCTCCCCTGGAGTGGCCATTCTATATGTAAGGTGTTTCTGTGTGGCACATTCATTTGTGGGGACTACAAAATTCCCTTCTATCTAGTAGCAAGCGAGTAAATATTTTTTCTCAGTGAATTAACCCCATATTGACCACAAGGAAAATGTAAAATTAATAATGAAACACCCTTATTTGTACCATTTCAAGGAGGTTCCTTGGTAAAATATTTGTTCATGTCAAGAACAGTTTTTTGTAATAAAAAGACACCCTTAATAAGGCATAAATGACGAATTGCAGACTTTCAGTAACAAATGAATTCCTCCCTGATCATGATAATGCTAGTCTCATTTACAACTTTTCAAAAAACGAAGTATAAAGGGCGTTAAATCTGCGTTAAAGTACGACGTTAACGCCCTTCTCGCTACCAACAGAATCACTTTTTCTTACAAACAATTATCTTACGTGGTAGTAGAGTAGATCAGGGGCGTCCATCGGCACGGTCCACAGGAGTTCGCCAGGCTCACCGGGCTGACAATCTCTGGTTAACGTGGCCTTGAAGTCACCAAATGATGAGTAGGAATCGGGGTTACCAGTATCGCTTGTTATCGTCCACTGGCAGAGTGGTCCCTCTTTATGAAAAAAAATGATGTAAATATCAAATTAGATGTACTCTGTTGAAGGGGAAATATGAAGAAGAAATAGCTGAACAAAAGAAGAGGGGGAGATTATTACAATAATGAAGATGATGAATCAGTGGCAGCTTTGGAAGAGGGACACTTCCTGCCGGTGTCCCCCTTTTTCTTGTAAATTGTGCCCCCCCCCCGGCTTTCTTAGTCCTGATGAGACTCTTGTGCCCTCCTTACAAATTCCTGGATTCGCACTTGTGCTGTGAATGATGATGAGAATGATGATGAGGAGGAGGAGAAGGAAGATGGGGAAAAAAGAAGAATAATTTTAGGATGAGGAGTATGATGGCATGATAGTGATTAATCAAATGAATGAATGAATAAATGACTAATAATTATAACAATGATGATGATGATGATGATGATGATGACGATCATGATGATAATGATGATAATGATGATAATTATGACGGTCAGGGGCGGATCCTGGATTTTGTAAAAGAGGGGGCACAGAGCCGGAAAAGTACGCAATTAAGGGGGTAATTTGTTTTCATTGTGTACTTAAGGTATGCCAGTTGAGTTTCCCCTATGTAGAGCCGCCGCTGATGACGGTGATGGTGATGGTCAAGATGATAAAGAGGAAGAACCAACAAAATAGAGGCAGGGGAAGAAGGAACAAGGAAGGTATAATAGAGAAGAAAAAGGGAGAAGAAATACTGATGTGAAAGATGAAAGGGAAGGAAACGTAAAAAAAATCATGACGAAGCGGAAGAATAATGGTAAAATAAATAGAGGGTATCTATTCAAATATTATACATCCATTATGCTAGCCAGAAAATCAGGCATTTGTGATACTGTATATGACTATGAACTGTTTATGTATCTCTTTTTATTGTTCATTCTTGCAAAAACGAGAGTCTAAACATCGTAGTTAAGATTCTGTATGCATATGACCATCGCACTAGCAATACAGTATTTGTGGAGAAGTGGACACAGTTGATTTTAATGAGAAAGCCCAAGCATTCTCCGTCAAAGTGGATTAAAATAAGCATCATCTAGGCCTGAAAGACTATTCCACTTAGACCATCAATAAATGAAACAGCAGACAACAAATCCATTTGGATTTTTGAAAGAGATCAAATAAATCTTACCTTCTGGCCATGCGTAGATTGTGATGTTCTTTTAAACATTAAAAAAGAGAGAAAATAAAGTGAGGTAAAGTACATGTATTGACTTTTCAACATACGATTCATGCGTGTTCGTTTATTTGAATAGTAACCAGAGAATATAAAACAAAAAAATGTTATATGTGAATTTTTACAAGTAAACATATTAAACACATAACTCTTTAGTTCTCTGTAGGTTTCCATGGTGAGTGAGAATTCACAATTGAAGGTTTTCGGTAACACCATGTGGGAGCCTCTGTGAAAAGGCTGTTGATATATTCTTTCGTGAAAAATAGCCCACTTATGGGGCGTTTAGAGGAGTTTAGGAGAAGTGACAGGAAAGGAAAGACATGGAATTAAATTAAACACTTACACAAGACTATTTTTGGTTTTGTTTTCGGTGTTTGTACACCAAAAGTGAAGTGAAATGGAAAGGGGAAAGAAGAAAAGAGAAAAAGGAGGAAAGAGTGATTGAGATCAGGAAAAGTTCTGAGCAGGTCAGAAGAGTTTGGAGAGAGTAGTTCTGAAAAGAACTGTTTGTATTCCTCTGTAGAGTAGTTCTGAAAGAGAGTTTCCAAACTACGGTAATCTTTCGGTAAAAGAGTATATCTGTCTCGACGCGTTTCGAACAGTGTGCTCTGTTCATCGTCAGGAGATTAACTCCTGACTTAGTTACTTACTTACTTACTTTTTACATAACTCTTTACAAATAAACTTAAGGACATCACAAAATTAACGATTCCTCATGAAATGTTCTCTATATTATTTACACTGTCAAAATCACCTCTCTTTGGTGACTCTGCACACACTAATGGGGTGTTGCAAGAAAGTTGCGATTGATTGCAAGCTGCAACTGATCGGTACTGACCAATCAAAATCATTGTTGCAAGCGCATCTTCTTGAATGGGCAGACCCTGAACCATTCAGAATGGTTGTTCTAATTTGCTTTACAATTTGCAATTGATTGCAACTTTCTTGCAACACCCCATAAGATTCTCCATTGTGGCAACAGTTTGCCGCTGCCACACTGTGGCACAAAGTGTAAACACAGCGTTCAAGCTGTGTTTACGCTGTCAAACTTATTATAAAAGTGTACCACAGTAGGTTATACCACACTGTTTTATTATAAAATTGTTCCAGATTTTAGTGGTGATTTTAGTGGTGCTTCACACTGCAGTTGGTGTGTTTATGTGTGTATGTGCGTCTGTGGGTATTGTATGCTTTAACGATGTGTCTAAAGTGTTTAATTACCTGCTGTTCGGCTTGTGACAGTTGGGCGTAGCCTCCAGAAGGATCATCAGTGATGTAGAATGGATGGTATTTCGCGCTGAATGTCGGGTCATCCCCTCCGCTTACTAAGAATGTGTAAGTTTTGCCGCGAGTGAGAGTAAGCTCAGGAATAAGCAGGTCGTTAATGAACCAAGCAATACCCCAACCAACAGATCCTATACAAAAACAAATATCGGGTTATCACGACATTTACACGTATATATCTATTTTTCATGTCTCATCTGTTTTTAAGCCCCGCTCTCGTAGAAATATTATGTTCGTGCATTTAGGGTCTCATTGTTCTTACGAACAAATTTGATGTTAACGAACAAAAGCACAGAAAATGGAAAATGACGGCTCCTGCATCCATTTGTCGTGTTGACAGTGCTGGTGGTGGTGATGATGATGATGATGATGATGACAATGATGATGATGATGAAAATGATGATGATGACAATGATGGTGATGATGATGATGATGATGGAAATGATGATTAATGTAAGTCTATTTTACAAGGAAAAAATATCATCTTAAAAACAATATTCTTATAACAATATTCTGATTGCAATGACCGTCAATTTACTATAGGAACCAAACTTTAAACTCATTGCGGGGTCGGCCAACAGTTTTGAAAGTGGAGTAGGGACCAGCCATGCGGTTATGAGGGGGGGGGGGGGTCTGCCGCCCCTTCCCGATTACACAACCAGTGCAATTTACCCGTGATGTAGTTGTACCCCTTCTGACCCCCAGTCAATCCCATGTCCACTGTAAACGTTGCATCTTCTGCCTCCACGATGTCCTCGATGGTCCAGCCCTCCTCCTCCTGAGAGGGTGTGGTGATGGATGGGCTGCTAGGTGTGGCTGCGGTATCACCCAGAGGAGGACACGTCGAGCTTGCCCGACCGAAGCTGATCTGGAGGTTGGAGTTAGCTGGTGTGGAGAGCAGACAGAGAGAGAGAGAGAGTGTGTGTGTGTATGTGTGTGAGACAGACAGAGAGAGAGAGAGAGTATAATAAAGATAGTTTTGATTCATAGTTTGAATTATTTGTAGAATTCGTTTTTACGGGTTAAATAAGTGCGTAATGAAACGAAATCATTTCTTATTTCTTATTTCAAAATTACATTACCTTGAAAAAAAGGAAATCGGATTGTGGCAAGCGAGATTTTCTTTTCCAGGTTTTGTTTCTTTGCTCTTGAAATTTTCCAAACTATAGCTTATGTGCTTTTTTCAAACTAGTTAAGGTGTTTTTTTTTCTATAACTACCCCTTTCCTTGGGTGAATTTCGTGACCGATATCCAGGAAGACCACTTTCCATAGCTTCTTCGTGTGATGTAACCCTTGTTTGGTTTCACTTGATATCATGATATACATGATTAATCACAGTAACAATAGAAAAGCTGAAAATTCTTTCTTACCCCTTTCCCACAATATATTTTTTTTCTTTTGCGGGGGAGGCAATTTTACCTTGTTTGTTTCTTTGCTCTTGGAATTTTCAAATTCAAAGACAAAATACTATGTGCTCTTTCAAATCTAGTTTAAATTTTCCATTTTTTTTTTACTGAATGAATTTAAGGATGAATTACCGCATCGGACGTACTCAATTTTTTTTTTACTGTCTTACCAGTTGAGCGATGTTGTGAGTGATATGCAACACGACCATCGGCATTGATCAACCCTCGAGCCCAGATCACGTACGTGAGTCCTGTGATTGAGATCGCTTTGTCATAGGTGGCATCTGAAAATAAGGGTAATATAATCAGTGCATCTAAAGTGTGAATTTTTTTCAAAGGGTTTTCCTTATACATACCTAGGTACCACTGGTCCCAAAGTCAGGGGCGTATAATGAGCAAAAAAATTTGAGGGGGCTGAGCATAGGCATATGGTGCACAATTTCTAAATAGGCCTACTTGCGAGCGAGCCGAAGCGAGCAAGCAAAAAATTCGACCTTTTTTTATGAAAATGTAAGTTTGTCATATATCTGGTAAGAACTAAGTAATTTGAAAATTCCCCCTTTTTTTGCGTGGAACTTTGGGGAGACTGCAGCCCCCAAGTCCCACCAGTACGCCAGTGCCTATAGTATTTAAAAAGCTTATCCTAACCCTAACTACTCTGACGGAGGCCAATGGGACAAAAATAGTAAAATGTCCTATTACGATCCTCTGCGGCTCTGCCTTAATATCGCGTGGATCATGATAGGACCAGTGAGAAAAAAAGGGGCTCTGTGGCAGTCCACCCCCCCCCCCCCCCAGTGATTGTGGATTTATTAATATTGTATGTTTCCCGGAAATATGCATGTATGATGCGGAAGACATACTGAATTTTGTCCATCCCAATCTTCTCAATGTGCAATTTTAATCCCGACTGGTTGAATAGACAAAACGAGAGCTTCATGTTTCTTGAGCCGGAAAGCATTTCAATATACCGAGCAGTGACGGGTTACAGAATAATCTCCTTGAGCGATTTACCAAGAGGTGCTAGAAGTCTTCTATAAACGATGTGCGTCACCCCATTGTCATTCGATGATTCTACAAGCGTTACGTCATTATAGGCCGAGTCTGATGCGATAACATCGGGGCAAGCTCCAGCGCCATTTTGAGGAGAGCACTTGGAAAGAAAATTAGAGAAATTACATACAGTACAGTTTAAAAAATTAACGGAAAACCTAAACTAGACTTGAAATGTTACAACATCTAAAGTGTCTTATTGAAATGCCTCGTGCACACCAGGGAGTGTTTCATAAAGCTGTTCATAAATAAAGTTCATATCAAGTGCCAGATAGGATGCGCAAAGTTTTTGCTGATGTTTTAACAGTGTGACTGTATTTCCAATAACCTCAATTATATTATGGCAAAAAATATACTTTGCATCAAAAATGTTTGTTATAATAAGAATATTAATCTACATCTGAACAGTTCGACTTTAGTTGATGCAGTTAAAAGTGGTTGAGCATCCCATTTGTGTAAACTTTACGAACAGCTTTATGAAACACCCCAGGCGACATTGTCGTTGACTGGTGCGATCTTTGTGAGAATGATAGCGTAACAAAACATGATTGCAAAAGGAACAGTGCAAACTTTGCGTTGCTTTACTGGCGTAGGTTCTAATTTCCTTTAAAGGTAATAAAGTACTAGTAATTGAAATGACGCTCGTGTACAACAGACTTTCAATCCATTATATTGAGACACAGGTGCATGTTTTTTTAATATTCAAGTGAAGTGATGTAATTATACTGAATCTTTAAAAAATCCATGGATTATCAAACAACCTGAGGAAAAAGACTTCTTAAATTTCCCAGACCATGGGGTTGGTAATTCCGAAAACAAAATAAGGCTCATAATTCCGAACATCTGTTGCATTATTCGAAAAGTTCATTTATCCGAAGGTTATATTTCCGAAAGAAAATAGGAGCCTTCGTAATATAATACGAACTTCCGAACAAATAAACCTTCGGAATTACAAACCTTCGGAATTTCGGAGTAACAAAACTTGGAAATTAGAAACCTTCGCAATAACCATTTACTTAGGGCCCTGCAGTAACGAATCTTCGGAATTATATGAATCTTCGGAATTATATGAACCTTCATAACGTACCTTCATAATAACGTACATATTAACGTACCTCCATGATAACGAACCTCCAGAATAATGTACCTGCATAATAACGTACCTTCATAATAACGTACCGTCAGCATATCGTACCTGTATATTAACGTACCTGTATATTAACGTACCTTCATAATAACGAACCTTCAGAATAACGTACCTGCATAATAACGTACCTTCAGATTAACGTACCTTCAGATTAACGTACCTTCAGAATAACGTACCTTCATAGCAACGTACCTTCATAGCAACGTACCTTCAGAATAACGAACCTTCAGATTAACGTACCTTCAGATTAACGTACCTGCATAATAACGTACCTGCATAATAACGTACCTTCAGAATAACGTACCTTCAGAATAACGTACCTTCAGAATAACGTACCTTCAGAATAACGCACCTTCATAGCAACGTACCTTCATAGCAACGTACCTTCATAGCAACGTACCTTCATAGCAACGTACCTTCAATAACGTACCTTCATAGCAACGTACCTTCATAGCAACGTACCTTCATAGCAACGTACCTTCATAGCAACGTACCTTCATAGCAGCGTACCTTCATAGCAACGTACCTTCAGAGCAACGTACCTTCATAGCAACGTACCTTCATAGCAACGTACCTTCATAGCAACGTACCTTCATAGCAACGTACCTTCATAGCAACGTACCTTCAGAATAACGTACCTTCAGAATAACGTACCTTCAGAATAACGTACATTCATAGTAACGAACCTTCGAAATAATGCACTGTACCTTCGGAGTAACCATTCATCGGAAAAAAAGACTTGTAACCAAAGGGGAGGCTTACCTGAGCTTGGGCGTCAAGGTAGTAATCAACTGCTTGCGCGACTCCGTTATCGTCCATGAAAGTGACTGCGACATCGCCACCCACCATCTGTGTGCCCGTCGAAGATCCGCTCACGCCGAATGCGCTGTACATCCCGACTTTGTTGGTGCTGCTAAGACGGATGACGATGTCAGTACCGTCAATATACCAACTGACTTGAAGCTCATCTGTAACCAGCGTTTCGCAGTTAGAAAACCTCTGACAATAAGAAATAAAATACCGATTAATATTCAATATCATTGGGAGCACACATGGTCTTTTGGTGACTGGCTCTTGACCCTCTTACGAGAGGTCCCTGGTTCGATCCTTGCTCGGTGCTTGCATCTTGAAACAAGATATGTTGGATTTTCCCCCCTCTGCACCAAAAAGTATTAAATTGGTATCTGGCTATAATGGGGGAAACAATAATTGTAGGGCCCACAATAAGAGCAATATTAATGCTGGTGTGGTAACCCTGGGTAAATATGACCAAATTACTATTATTAATCTCATTCCTCAAAATGAGATGTAACAAAGTAGGGGTAGATTATGATCGAATGCAAGTTGAGATAAGCTCTCTTAAAACTGATCAGAAAGGAATGTACACTTTCATCTTTCAAAAGGTTACACAAAAACAATTTCCATGGGAAGGGGGGGGGGGGCACAACACAAAAGGGAAGAACATTGGCATATAGAAAACATCTTGTCAATGGTCCCTAGCTAGCATATGTTTCTTAAATATTTCATAATATTTTCGAACATTATGGTAGGGTTAGGGTTAAGTTTATCGTTTGGTCCAGGTTACGCCTTACCGGGGCGGTGGTCGTCTGTGTGAGAGTCGTACTGGCTGTCGTTGTCGTACTCGCTGTCGTTGTAGCAGGAGTCGGCAACGGCAAGGGTGGAATGTTGAGTACATCTATTGCAGGAATATCGACATGGCCAAAGTCCTGCTTTGCGAGGACGCACCATAGTCCGATGTGATCGATGTCGAACACGGTGATATTGTCAATGAGTGTTACGGTGACTGTTTCTCCAGAGTATCTGCCGAGTTTCTGCAAACTAAGGGAAATATATTTATTGAAATGAGTTGTGACCTGCGCGTATTTGACGTCGTATTCCATACCGACGGGAAGCCAATATGGCAGAATGTTACCGTAAGTAAAGTTCAAGCTTATACCATTTTTTGGGTATGAAATATGACATGTTTCTGTAAAGATTTGGGCCTGAAATAGTGCCCAGGAATTCCTCTTCATTTTGTTAGGATTTAGAATTGATTTTGTATCACAAAGTTCACTTTTGGTTCCTGACCGTCCTCAGAAACCGTGGCATTTTTCAACAGCTTGTTTAGCTCGATAACATTTCAGTGTTCAATATGTATGAAAATCTTCGTGACGCAAGATCTTTTTCATTCTCAATTTTAGGATGAAACTTGCTCAAATTTTCACCTGTGCTGGGTGGTTTGAACCGCTGCTTACCCACACTGATATTGGGTGATTTCATGGTCGGTATTGGTGTTCAGCTTCAGTGTTGTTGGTGTTTATTTTGCGGCGAAATCATGATCTAATAACAGTAATCAGCATGACCGACAATGAATTTATGAGACAGATCGGTCTGTGTTAGCCGTACAAGCTACTTGGCTTACAAATCTGGTACTGGCCTAAGGGATCCATATACTGTGTGTGGAGGCAGATATTTAAAAAAAATGGATCTAAAATATCACCATTTCTCAAATAATGTGAGCCATGCAAACCACCATCGGAGTTTGCTAAAGGGGTTACCTTCCAGGATCAACTAAGATTTTTTTTTACCTTGTACGTGTAACTTGTATATATGGGACTACCCATGCTAGGTAAGATAAGCGATATAGTGAACAATATCCCTTGGTAACGCATTCCTACAATTTTTTACCTGTCGATTCATGTGTAGTGATTGAGGGGATGAATATTATTTATACGTCTCCCTTGAAGCATTTTAAAGTATTTATTGATTATGCTAAATTTTTGGTTCAGATTTATGTCTAATATTTAAAATTAGGATCAGGGATCGACCAGGATGCCTGCCTTGTACTGTAAACTTATTTATAAAAATAAAAAACCATAAAATCTCAAAAAAATCTATTTCACTTTATTGACTTTATTGTTGACTTTATTGTTGTCTATATACCTATAAAAGGAAAAGAGTTGAATTGAATGAATGAAATATAACTCGCGAATAAGTTTGCAGACTTTTTCGACAATAAGATAAGATCCTTAAGAGACAAAATTGATGTTGCACAGTTCTCTCCCCTCTCTGTGGATTTGCATGAAGTCTGCCGATCAACCTTCTCTCAGTTTGATATTTTGACTCCTGCAGAAGTCTTGAAAATCATCAAACAGGCTTCCAAGACATCATGTGAACTTGACCCTCTCCCGTCGTCTGTCCTTACTACATGTGTGAATGAACTTATCCCTGTGCTGACGAAGATCATCAATCTGTCTTTATCTTCTAGCCGTTTTCCTACTCCTCTCAAGGAAGCGTCGGTCTGCCCCTTGCTGGAGAAACAACACTTGGATGCAGAGGTGTTGAGTAATTACCGCCCTATCTCCAGACTCTCCATTTGTATCAAAACTCATTGAAAGGGCAGCAGTCAGTCAAACTCAAAAGTATCTTAGTAAGAATAATCTGTTGGGTTCTACCCAGTCTGCATATAGCGCCTTCCACAGCACTGAAACAGCTCTTGTCCGTGTTCAAAATGATATCCTGTGTGCTCTTGATAATAAACAAGAAGTATTATTAGTGCTTTTGGATTTCTCCTCAGCATTCGAAACAATTGATCCTGATTGCCTTTTACTAAGATCTTCTTCAAGGTTTGGGATAGGTGGGTCTGTTTTGCAGTGGTTCACCTCTTATTTATTTGGTCGTTCACAATCTGTCTCTATCAATTCTGTCAAGTCAGAAAAACACAACCTGTGGTGCGGAGTCCCACAAGGCTCTGTTGCTGGCCCGTTACTTTTTATAATGCTCACAACTCCCCTCCAAGATATTGTATCAGCACACAATATCTCATGCATGGCGTATGCTGATGACTTGCAGCTATATTTATCGTTTGATGCTGTGGATCGTTCTTCTCTAATTAAGAGGATGGAAAATTGTTCTTTGAATGATTCTAAGACTGAGCTGCTTCATTTCCATTCTAAATATGCTTCTATTCCTCCGCAAATGAGCATTCAAATGGGGCAATCAATAATTAAGCCATCAATTACAGCTCGCAATCTTGGAGTTATCATGGATTCTTCGTTAAGTTTGTGTCAGAATGTTGATTCCATTTGTAGATCTGCCTATATAGCTATTAGGAAAATTGGTAAATTCGTAGGTTTCTTGATCAGAATTCAGCCCATCGTCTTATTCATGCTTTTGTTACATCTAGGCTAGATTCTTGTAATTCCCTTTTATTTGGCCTTCCTCAAAAAGTGAATTTGAAACTTCAGCGTGCCCAAAATACAGCCGATCGTCTTGTTTCTTGTGTTTCTCGTTCCTCTCATATCACCCCTATTCTTCGAGAACTCCACTGGCTTCCTATCTCTTCTCGCATCACCTACAAAATTCTTCTTCTTACATTTAAGACTTATCATGGATTTGCCCCTTCATATCTTTCAGAACTTGTCCCTCGATAATTCCTATCCGGACTTTACGTTCTGCTTCTCAATCTCTCTTATCTCGTCCTAAAACTACTTTTTACAAACAATATGGTCAACCTTCTTTCAGTTATGCTGCTACTTTTCTTTGGAATATTCTTCCCATTGATATTCGTAATGCTAGTTCTGTGAATAATTTTAAAACAATGTTGAAGACCCATCTTTTCATGTCTTGTTCTAAATAGCTTTTAACTTCTTCCTCTGCTGACGTTGGATTTAATCATTACTTAATATCATTCTTTAACTTAGGTTTTCCTTTCAGATTAATTTTCTCTCTAAAGCGCTTAGAGGCTGTAGCAATTTGCGCTATATAAAACAATTATTATTATTATTTATTATTAACTACAGAAGAAAAAGCAAATACAAATGATAGAAAGTGTTGGCAGTGAATTAAAGACAAAAATGAAACAAGTAGGCAGTCAGAGCCAAGATCAGATGCTACATGAACTTTGCACATCAAATCTGCGCGGGGGGGGGGGGGGCAACCCCGAAATTTTCAAATCCCACTTTTTTTCTGTTAAGACTCGGATTTTAGATTTTCAAATAATTCCACTCAAAGTGTGCACCAGATCGTTCACTTTCAATTCTAAAAGTGCAAAAGCTCCCTCACTTGCGTGTTCCCTCGAATATTGAACACATTCTGCCCCCCCCCCCCCGAAAAATTCCTGCTTACGGCCTTGCATGAAAATGTGCAAAGAGTATTTCTGTCGTAGGAAATTTGGGACACACGAATCCCATCTTTAACTAATGGATACATATAAAATTAATTTGAATAACTCGAAGAATTAACATTTCCCCCCTCTAAATCTGGGGATAACAACAAATTCCAAACTTTATTTAACAGGGGCAGTAAAGCCGACGCAGAAAAACACATCAAGGGACACGAGAATATACACGTATCCACACTCACCTGGAAGACCAGATTAATGGCGTTAATGAGATAAAGAGGGTTGTCTATTAATTTTCTTAGAAATATTATGATGAACTGCAGCTACTGCTTTAATTATTAGCTATTTCATGTGACTCCATTCATTATAAATATACGAATACTTGGTTACTGCGACTGAAGTAGACGACGCTAAACCCTGACATGTAGGTGGTCGTTTCCACACCGTTGAAGGTCGTTGACCCCGGTCACACAGCGCAACAGGGCTAGGACGCGTTGACCAATCAGGGACCCTGGATTACATGACCAGTGCTCTACCAACTGAGCTATCCGGGCTCCCGTCGAAGCAAAGTAACAATCTCACATATAGCCCCTCTCTTTCCATCGAGCGTAGGGGGTACATCCATTGGTATGTACCCCCTACGCTCGATGGAAAGAGAGGGGCTATAATTATGTGAGATTGTTACTTTGCTTCGACGGGAGCCCGGATAGCTCAGTTGGTAGAGCACTGGTCATGTAATCCAGGGTCCCGGGTTCGAATCCCCGTCGGAGCATTGTAATTTTCTCACATTTACTTTCTTTATGATATATTCAATTTACTTCAATCCTATCAATTATGATATTTAACTAAGAAGAATTGTTAAGAACGTCGAATAATCAAACCCTTGCGCTACTCATGAATATTCATAAACTCGGAAGACTCATGAATACGAGCTGAATAAATACGAGTGAATTATCACGCGTGGCGCTCTGACTGATCGTAAAAAAAATCATTATATCATTCCATTATTCAGAAGTTCTCTTCCCTTATCAATCTTTTCACCCTCTCCTCTTCTTGTCATTTATTTTTCATAAATCCTACCTTCCGTTTTCATCTGGGATTCTGTAGTCTTTGTCATAGCTTGGTGTACCGCCCTCTCCCACCCAGAAGTAAGCATCTGGAAAAAAATAAGGATTTATTCATACTGTTGAGCAATTCCAATACAACGGTAAGATGCGAAGAACATGGAAAAAGAAGCAGTATTAATTTGCAAACCTGCAAATATACACATAGAAAAACAAACAAAAGATCAATCATCAATCGATCAATCAATACAAATATGGATACTAATAAATACAAATAAATAAGCCAGATGATCACGCTATCAGCAAAACTAACCATAATTAGGCAAATATCAACAAGCCAACTGGCTAATGGACCAGTTAATTAATCAATCAATCAGTCATTATTTAATACTTCTATTAACCAGCTAGAAAACCCCCCCAAAAAACAATATAAGATCATACAACAACAAAAAAGGCAAATTAATAAACGATTTAATCAATGACCTAATCGGACATTCAATTTCAAGTGTCAAGAGGTTGCTGAATCAACCTTCTAGAACAAATATTACCTATAAAGTAAATCGGCTGGTAATTATACAGAGCGTCTCAAAAAAAAGTTTTAACAGTCAGAAAAAGTCTCCCCTAATAAATATTACAAAATGCGTGTAGGTAAATTTGGAACCGGTGAACACCTTAGGGTCTCGTCTATCAAATGACATCACAAAATTAAAGCTGGCGATATTTAAAACTTGATTAAGCAAAAGCGACTTTGGCGAAAGGGTGCAAAATCCAGAATTGACAAGAATTGGTCTTTGTTTTGGTGGGTAGAACCTTTAAAAGTTAACAGTTGGAAAAAGTCTCCCCCAAATATACATTTCATTTTTGTTCATAAAATGTTCATTCATGCCTATGGAAAGCTTTGGGTCTCTCCTATCAAATGACGCCAAAACATCTAACGATATTTTACACTTAAGTGAGCAAAAGCCATTGCCGTGAAACGGTGAAAAATCCATGGTTGCCAAATATTTGTATTGGTTCTGGCAGGCATGAGCAAAGTTAAGACTCTTGAAAAGGCTTAGAAATGTTCATATTCTGATCAATAAAAGGCAATTTACGAAATAATGGGCCTTGTCTTCTGTATGTCCTGACATATCCTATCAAAACCTCATGGTTCGCTAAGAAAGCCAGATTGAAATTAAAAAACTCGCCAAAATTAATATTTCAAAACACCCAATAAAATAGTTATTTCTCAAGAAGCATAACAATTCTTGTCAAATAGGAGAACAAAATTTCTTTCATAAAGTGTCTATTATGGATCAAATAAGAAATTTCTAAGCCTTTTCATGATTTGCAAATTTGCTGATACCAGCCAGAACAAATACCAATTCTTGTCAATTCTGGATTCTGCATCTTTTCACAACAGTGGCCTTTGCTCACGCCAGCGTAACATATCGCCAGGTCTTTGGGTGTCATTTAATAGAAGCAAGGAGGTTCAAACAGATGGAGTCATAACAGACAGCATCACTTTGAAGCGAGCTGTGATGCCCTCAAAACAAACAGACCCAAACGTGACTTCGAAAAAGTGCACATGAATGATATAACACTTAGGTTTAAGCGAACATATTTAGTGCCCAAAGTACCAGATTTGCTATGATAATTTCTTGACTGGGCGCGTGTGCCCACTACTTTGGGTTGCTATATTTGCAAGAGCCATCTTTCACGATGGTAATAATATATGAAATTTAATAGTCGGAATTAAGCGCAAAGGTGTTAAAAATGCCCTAAAAGAGGCATACATTTGTGACACTTTTAAGGTTTTATTTTTTTTTAATCTCAAATTGTTCATCATGCGGCAGGGGAATTTCAGATTGAAATCGAAATTATTTACATTAAAACTGCACATTCATTTTCTGTGTTTGTCGATTTATGAATTTATCTGCGTATCGTAAACATCCAAATGTCAAAACATCTCTAAATTTTTCCCGTTTACTTTGGCGGCATCAGACATCGCTTCAAAGACTCAAGGTAATTTATTAATTCAATTGTACATCCTTTATAATCTTCCAGGAGTTTGCATTATTTATTGTTAGTTGATACTCCATCTGTTTCAACCTCCTTGATAGAAGGGACCCTAAATGTTGAAATGTTGCTTCAAATTTTACTTCAATATTAATTGGATGGGGGGAGACTTTTTCTAACTGTTCATTTTTTTATGGGACGCACTGTATAGAGGTGAAGCAAGTAAGTTCTTTTATAATCTTACCTGGACCGAATCCATCATAGTAGAGGTTTTCAAATCTTATTCGCTTGGGGTCGAATACCACGACGGCTGTGGCCGATGTTCCGTGGACGAGTGGAGAGAACCCAAGAGGCCCGATGTTGTATGGGGAAGGCGGTACAAAAGCTGGTGGAAATATGACTTGCCCAAAATTGGCCTGTTAACCAACGGAAACATATTACAATTATTATAATAGTTAGCTTTTTAAATCTTAGTTCTGTTCTGTTTGTATCGAAAGTAATACTTCTCTTATTTATCCGTTGGACAACGTATGCTTTGATTATTTCGGGAGCGTCATCGAATCCAGTGCGAATAACACAATAATGAGCTATCCATATTCAGTACTGTGCATATTTAATCTGAAAGTTCCATGTTTTTTGTGTGTGTGTTTTTTTTGTGTTTTGGTACGTTTGTGGTTGTTTTGTTGTTGTTTTTTGCGGGATCACATTATGATAACGCATTTACATCTATATTGAAAAGTTTTCTAGGCAAGTACTCTACAGGGGCGGATTTAGTATTTGTAGAAACAAGGACCCCCTCTCACACACACACGCACCCACATAGACAGAGACACACGACACACGCGAAATAATTTCCCTGGAATAAGAATCTGAAAAATCACATCAGGTCTTAAGACTCGCTCAGCAGAGGAGAGGGGAGAGGGAGGAATTAAGAGGGTGAGGGGGATGGGAGGCGAGGTGAGGGGGATGGGAGGGGAGAAGAGGGGGGAGAGGGGAGGGGGAGAGGAGAGGGAGGGGAGAGGGAGAGGGGAGGGGAGAGGGGAGGGGAGAGGAGAGGGGAGGGGGGGGAGAGGGGAGGGGAGAGGGGAGAGGAGAGGGGAGGGGGAGAGGAGAGGGGAGGGGAGAGGAGAGGGGAGGGGAGAGGGGAGGGGAGAAGAGGGAGAGAGGGAGAAGAGGGATGAGAGGGGAGGGGAGAGAGGGATGGGAGAGGGGGATGGGATGGGAGAGGAGAATGGTGGGGGGAGAGGAGAATGGCGGGGGAGAGGAGAATGGCGGGAGAGGTGGGGGAGAGGTGGGGGAAGAGAGGGGAGTGAGGGGAGGTGATGAGGTGAAATGAACCATGTGCAAAGAATTTTCTTTCGATAAAAAGAAAGTAGATATATTTACAGCAAATCGACGACACCAGACCGAGACCCAGGCGAGGTTCGTGACGGTCTTCCCCGACGGGAGAGTCACTGTGATATCGACGTTGGAGTAAGTGCCTAATTTAACCATGCTTTGAAAAGACATGAAAATTAAAAGAAATATCCAATTGTACAACATTTTAGGTGCAGATGATGTGAGATCCTCATAGAGTATTTAATTGAATTGAATCGATCTGATTTATTGATTAAAAGAAACATTCAAAAACAGAAGCCATCACGCTGACACAAACTGAATGTACAAAAATAAATTAACATAATATTAAAAAGATAATATAAGAAAACACTAATATAATAACAGTCATGAAATAGACATGAAACTAAATAGCAAAATTGAAAGGGAAATGGAAAGGAGACCCTACAAAAGAATATAGAAGAAAATGATATAGAAAAAGAGCAAGATTGAGATGTTGGAGCACTCTTAATGATTAAGTTAAAGTAGTCATAGAATGAAAAAAAAAACTTTCCAATTTTTTACATTTTATAATCTTTACATCTGGGGCGCGTTTCATCAAGTGTTTGGTGAAAGTGATTTTTACCGACAACTGTCATAAGCTACTGAAATCCTTGCATCTGATTGGCTAAGAGCAAATTTGTCGGTAAAAATCACTGACAAAACACTTGATGAAACGCTCCCCAGGATTTATAAGTAAAAGGACAATTGCCCAAAATGGGGCAGCTTTGTTTCCGACTAAATTTGGACATGTCCAATCTTACACCCAACTCACGTATAGGCCTGTAATATTATGTTGTCAAATTTCGGTAAAAATCAAGACTGGAAAAAATCTAAACTGGTCACAAAATTGCTCAGAGGTATGCATTTAAAGCATTTAAAGTATTTAAAGCGAGAGAGAGAGAGAGATAGGAAGATAAACATTGTATCAGGCAGATATTGCATGAGGGAGAAATATTGAGATTAAGATAGAGAGAAAGGGAGAGTACTTATGAATATATCAAGAAAGAAAGATACCCAGTTGAAGTAACAGAAAGGAAGGAAAATGGGCAAGAGTGAGTCGAAAAAGACCCGGAAAATAGACATAAACTGAAACTCTCCTACCTTCCGGTTTCATCTGGGATGATAAAACCATTTGTGGATGGTGAGCCTTTCTCTCCTCCCCATAGGAACGCATCTGTTCATGACCATGAGATGAGATGTACAAAACAAATGGGAGACAAAGTCAGTCAGTAAAATCCTACCTGATTTTATTATTTGCTAAATAAGTTGATGTATCTACCTATTATGCTAGTTGACCCAAACTACGCCACCACCGAGAAACTTAAAGGGATACGCAACCAGGCGGCTGTGGGGAAAGTCGGGATTGCGTAAGCCCCATTCACTCGTACACAAAGTTTGTGCGTCGAACGCGTCCGTTGGACTAATGGGATTATATTCCGGACTGCACGAAGCCGACCGAATCTCGCACGAGAGCTCGAGCTCAGGCGCGGAGCGTGCATGTTGCACCGCGACTAGCCTATCCGAAGATTGCACCCCACGGGGCAAGGCAGCATGATCAGGTAACGAACACGGTGCCCTCTCGCGGCATAAAAACGTCCACAATCTGCAATCGAGTATCCCTTTAAAAGTCACATTCGCGCACGCCCCATCCCGCTATACCGCCTTCCCATAGTCACCTGCGTGAGCGCACGCCCGCCATCTTCCTCTAACGAGCTGCCAGAGACAACGCTTGGGACATGTTGCTGGGCAAGGAGAGGGGACGGTGGGAGGGACATAGGTAGATACATCAACTTATTTAGCAAATAATAAAATCAGGTAGGATTTTACTGATTTACTACAATAAATTGATGTATCTACCTTATATGCTAGACCAGCACAGATAAAAATCCAGGGTGGCATGTCCTAAGGGAAGGAGGCTAACGCGGGGTAACAACAGAAGCTGCCGCCATCAGTGACGAAGTCGCAAACCGCGCTTCTGCAGAAGGAATGTCCTTCAGATAAAAAGTAAAAGAATTGGGAGACCGCCAAAAGGCGGCCCTCAAAATGTCTTCTAGGGCAATACCCTGAAAAATGCGCCCAAGAAGTGCTAATGCTTCTGGTATCATGCGCTCTAGGCATACTATCCGAGAGAAGGGCCTCAGGACCAGCGGCCTGGATGGCCTCAACAATCCATCTAGAAATGGATTCTTTAGAAGCGGGAGAGAAATGCGAGTAATAAGGAAAAGTTGCTCGTCCGAGCGGCAATCTTTGGTCTTGTCTAAGCACCATTTTAGCGCCCTCACCGGACACCAAACCTTGTCCTCCTCAACCGGACCGGAGGAAGCACAGAACTCTTAAAGAGTTCTGTGGGAGGAAGCCGTCTGATTTTTGGCTACAAAGGACGGCTTGGGGATGAGACGAACACCTTGTCTTTCCCAACGGATGTGACCGGGAGAGGTGCAAAGAGCATGAAGAGAACTTCTTCTCTGCCCTGAAGCTCTTGACAGTTACCTGATGGAGAGAAGCCTTGCTCATAATAAAACGGCAACCGGGGCCAGAATTCGACAATTCGGAGCCGGATACCGGTAGACCGGGGCCGGGAATCGGCAAACAAGAACCGGAAATCGGCAAACCGGAGCCAGAACCCGATAACCCAAGACCGGAAACCGGTGCGGGGTCGCGAAAAGTCGAACCGAAACCGAATAAATTCGGTACCTGGTTCGGATTACCCGCGCTTACGGACTGATCATCGTCCGGGGGCGGGGTCAGAGCCACCCGCGGTCGGCTGAGAGGTAACCACCCGCTCTTCTCGACAACTATCTTTACAAGAAGTTAAGCCTGTTCGACCGGTAAGGGAGGAAGATCTGGCGTCTCGTGTCAGGAGACCTTATCATTCTTCCTTGTCAAATTTCTAGGTTTGCTCGGGGCAACCTTAGATTTTGACTTTGAGAGAGACTTGGTCGACTGGTGCCTTTTAGATTTCACGCAGGGAGGGCTTTGGCCCTCCGGCACAGAAGTCGGCTCCATGACCGTATCCGGAAGGCCTTGCTTGGCAGGGCGTTCGGATAATGTCTCATGGCTACCCCCCCCCCCCCCCCCCCCCGTTTGGAACGAGGGGTAGCCTTCTCTATAGTGACAAAGGCTGAGCTATAGTCACCAAGAGTATATAGATCACTAGAAGCTCCAGTGTCTATATTCAGGTGGGAGCTTGTTGTCGGGCATCCGACAGCTCCCCCTGTGCGGACGTGAGTTTCAGAGGTCGGAAGACCGGCGAAACTTACGCCCTGCGTTCGGGGGCCTGCGGTCGTTACTTCGTCGGGACCAAGCTCTGAAGTTGTGTACAGGGGCGTTGCCTGGAACTTCCTTAGAATCTTTACAGGTGGACACGGGTGAATTACCACTCGACCTAAGAAGATCCATGCTTAGTAAGGTATACAAAGCAAAAGTAAGGCAAAACCCCACACATCCACTCCAATCCTCCTTGAAGAACTGCTGGCAATTTGAATATGAAAAGAATAAGAAAGTGCGTAAACCCTTTGGTTTGAGAGTTATGGAAGATGAAATATACATGTATCATGCAAACGAATCACTCATGTATTTTACCCCCATGCCGCCTTGGCATCTCTCTCCATACATGAGCTTGTGTCAAAAAGTGATAACATGTTTTATCAATACAATACAACTCTGGAGTATATTAATAAAATGTGGAAAAATAATCTCCATATTTATACTGATGGTTCTAGAGACCCTGCAAACGGCAGCGCCTCTGCTTGCTATTATGTGCCTGCAATGCGGGTAGTTGAATGTAAAAGAATGCAAAACTTCACATCATCTTACAGATCAGAATTGGCCGCAATTGTCTTGGCACTGCGGTGGCTTGAAAATTTGAATGTTCATAATAAAGTAGTAATTTTGACAGATTCTCTAAGTGCTATTCAAGCAATCAAGGAAAACAATAACGACAATTTCGTAAAAGAAATTATAATCACAGCTACATGTCTAAAATACAAAGGCACAATAATCTGCTAAGAATGGATCCCATCTCAAAGTGGTCTCAGAAAAACCATCATTTCAGTATCTCTGCACCGACAAAGGTGGTGAAAAAATGATTCACAGATTACGCTTGGGAGGTTTGGGTTTGAATGACTTCCTGTTTAAGACAGGATGACACACAACTGGAAAGTGTGAATTTTGTAACGAGAGAGAAACGGTATACCCTTTTTTATATGTTTGCCCTAGGTTTATCATTCAACGCGCCCTGTTACTTGCGGAATTAAATGTGAGCAATGTCTCTCAGGCGGAACGCAAAGTGGAGAATCTGAGTGTCAAGACACAAGGTGCACTCGTCAGATATTTCAAAAGGACTCGTCGATTTGTAATTGGTTGCCAAGAGGGCAACTGTGATAGTATGGTGTAACCAAATAAAAGAGAACGGAATCGAAGTAAATCGGATATGATTTATGTTGTGACCATTGAATGTTAATGTGTACAATCATACTGTATAATTTGTTTTTTATACGCTGCTCAAATATGAAGCACTTAGTTATATACTAACTATAGGCATAGGTGCACTTTTCTTGTCATTTCACTTATTAATTGAAAGGCCCTTTAATGTCAGTATATACTCTACTCAAAAAAAAAAAAAAAAAAAAAAAAAAAAGAAAATCTGTGTACGTATTTATTTTGCTTTTATATATTAGGATTTTCTAATCAGGTTCTATGAGGAATCAGAAAGAGCGCCCCCTGCTCACGTTTGAGAGACATAGGGAATACTTAATGTATTCCTAAGACGCCCTCGAAATGCACCTCGAGCGGGCTTGTCAGGATAACGTTGTAAAATCAGGGCAGGAGTGGCGGTCCTGCATGGTATCCTGGAATCTGTACCTTTCTAACTAAAAATTAGACCCACGGATCAACAAATAAAGTATAAGTGAAAAGAGCAATTTAGTAAGGCAACAATAGTCAAAATTGACTAGTTTGCCTATTTTAAAACAACAACATCTTGACAGCCACCATGACAGGAGAGAAATTCACATAAACGGTATGCCCCTCGAGGCCAGTCAATATTTTACAAATATCATGACAACGATAGTAGTGACAGTAATAAAGAAGTATAATGATAATGATAATAATTATAAGAACAAAAACAAGAACTTTCATCCTAGAGGATGAAGGTGTCTAATCCAATACGACGCAAAATCTGCATCGTAGCTGAAGCATAATGACGATCACAAAAATAGCTTTTAAAATTCTGTGACCTTTGTTTTGTGAACTATATATAGCGGATGAGTTATAAGGATGATTGAACAATTCGCTATCAGGCTAATTCAAAGTTTTGTTTTAAAAATCTGTGCAGTCACCTGTTAAAATTTCATAAAGGATCTAATTTTTATGATATCATTTGAATAGAACACCGAACCGAGGAAGTACCTTATTCATGAATAAATTCCACTTTGAACTTTCTTCGATTATCATACTAGAAGTAAATAGAAAAGGGTAATCTGAATGATTTACTTCAGCTGATCATTTTCTCATTATTAGCATTAGTCGCTGAACTCTTATTCCACATCATAAACACTATCAGCTTCATCGTCGTCATCACCATCATCTTAATAATCACTGCCGTCGTCATCATTATCATCAATCAGAAAAATCAAACCTGATTTTATTATTTGCTAAATAAATTGATGTATCTACCTATTATTGCTAGTTTGGTCCAAACTACGCTACCATCGATAAACTTAAACGTCACACTCGCACACGCCCCACCCCCGTACGGCACCTTCTCATAGTCACATGCGCGCGCACATGCCCGCCATCTTCCTCTAATGAGCTGCCAGAGACAACGTTTGGGTCATGTTGTTTTCAAGGAGAGGGGAGGGAGGGACATAGGAAGATATATCAATTTATTTAGCACATAATAAACTCAGGTTTGATTTTTCTGATTTACTACAATAAATTAATGTATCTACCTATTATTGCTAAACTAGCACGGATAAAAATCCGGGGTGGCATGTCCCAAGGGAAGGAGGCTAACGGGGGTCCAAAACAGAAGATGCCGTTCTTAAGACGAAGTCGCGAACCGCACTTCACCAGAAGGAAGGTCCTTCAGGTAAAGGAAGTGAAGGAATTGAGAGACTACAAAGGGGCGGCCCTCAAGAAGTCCTCTAGGGCAATGCCCTGTAAAAAAGGCTCAATGCTTCCGATATAAAGCGCTCTAGGTTTGCTAACTGCGAAAAAGGGCCTCCGGGCCAGCGGCCTGGATGGCCTCGACAATCCATCTGTAAATGGATTCTCTAGAGGAGAAGGTTCGCGAGAAGAGAGGAACGTAACTCATGGTTCTGTCTAAGTTACCATTTTAGCGCCCTCACCGGACACCAGACTTTGTTCTCCTAGACTGAGAAGTCTGACGGAGGGCTGAGAAACACCTCAACTGAACCGGAGGAAGCTGTCCGATCTTTGGCTACAAGGAGGGCTTGGGAAAAAGGCGAACACCTTGCCTTTCCCAACAGATGCGACCGGGAGAGGTACAAGGAGCAAGAAGAGAACTTCTTCTCTGCCCCGAAGATAGCGATAAGGGCAAGGTCTTGACAGACATGATGGAGAGACGCCTTGCTCATCGGTACACCGGAAGGCTTTGACGTGCGTACGGAGCCTTAGGAAGGTTCTAAGCCGGAGCCAGCTTCGGATTTGCTGGTCGTTGTGAGAAAAACGATCTTAGCAACTTAGTCAGGTAATGGGAGCTAGAACTCCCGAGCCGTCCGAAAAGCCAACATGAAAGGTGGCAATGCCAGAGCATACCCCCAAAAGTGTCCAAAATGGAGAGCGAAGGCATCGAGTGCCCAAGTCTCCGGTTCCCGTACCCGAGAGCAAAAACTTCGGAGGACGGTGGTGAGAGCGGTCGCGGACAGATCAATCTCTAGCGGCGCCCAAGTCGCGCGGAGAAGATTGCAAACCTCCTGATAGAGGAACCACTCGGATGGGAGACACTTGTTCCGGGACAGAAAGTCTGCTGAGATTTTCTTGTCCGGGAAGTAGGAGGTATTCGGGATAAGTCGTTCGACCGACACCACCTCCATAACTGGGCGGCCAGTGTCCGTAAGGATAAGCACGGAGAGCCCCCTAATCGTGCGCTCGAAAAAAGGCGGAGAGACATGACTGACCCCAGCATTTCTAGCAATTGATATGGAGAATGGTGTGCAGAAGAGACCAGTCCCCAGAAGCATCTCGCCGCAATGGCCGCCCCGCCCAGAATGGACTCATCCGTCGAGATGGATACCGACGGAAGAGGGGAGTAGAGAGGCTTGCCTAGAGAGGCCTGCCCAGGGGGCGAGAAGACGTCTGATCTCCCTCGGTAATGGAAACCACACTCTAAGGGAGTCTACGCTCGGCGCAAAAACTTCAAGAAGCGCCTCCCAAAAGGACATCATCAGAAGTCTGCAGTCTTTCAATACCTCCACTCGACTTGCGAGGTATTGCCGAGAATTGAGGTCAGCGCTAGGCCCATATACCTTGCGTAGGAGGACGCCGGGACCGAGCAGCTGACGTAATCGACCGAATTCTGACGTGGCTGGTGCGGGCGATCTGATTTGCGATGTCTATCTCCGCGCCTAAGTACACTAGGGTACAGGTGGGAGACAGCTCCGACTTCTCCAGTTGACTATAAAGCATAGCTCCTGAGAAGTCTGGAGTAGGAGGTACAACTGGTCGCGGAGCACCGGCTCTGAATGTGCTACCAGGAAACAATCGTCGAGATAGAAGTGTCGGAGGCCGCAATTCTTCAGGAAAGCGGCTAGAGCGGACACTACCCGGGTAAAGACGCACGGAGCTGGTTTCAGCCCGAAAGGTAGAGCACGAGACCTGAACGTTTCGCCCTGGAAGGCGAATCCCCAATAGATCCCGCATGGGGGATTGATCGGGTTATGAAACACGCGTCCTTCAAATCGAGCGAAATCGCCAACTGTCCGCTCGATTGCCGGCAGAAAGGATGCTAGCGTATCCATCCGGAAGCGTACCGGGGGAATGAAGGCTTCCCTGAGCGTTTTGGGAAAACCAGATCGGGGGAAGACACAGAAGAGGGCGGTCTCGCACCTTCTCTATAGCGCCCTGTTTCAGCAGCAACTGTATCTCGGCCGAGATATGCTGCTGATGACGGGCGGACGAGGCTGGCAGGCGGATACGGATCGCGTTATGCGGGACCGGCGCTACACGATCTGTGAAGCCGCCGTCTCGCACGATCTGTGAAGCCGCCGTCTCGCACGACTGAGAGAACGAAGTCCTCTCTGGTAATTACTCCGGTAAAAACTGTAGTCGTCCGCCTACCTGGCCCTATCATGGGGAATCCCCGCCAAGAGGTAGGGAATAACCAGAACCAGAACCCCCAAGGACGAAAGAGCCACCTCTCTTGCAGAGTTCGTGGCCTGACAGCCACAGTGGCCAGCTGCGACCACAGAGATCCCGTCAATAGCAAGCAGGATCTCATTCAAAGGTCGACCGTCAGACTCTGAAAACTGAAGTTCCCCCGAGACCTGACCCTAAGGCTGACTAAGGACCCCAGGTAGACGTGAGCCGCAGGCCAGTATCTGGCGTGGGTCTCAAATTGCGTGCCTGCCTATACTTGGCTGTGTAATCCATATTCTTGAAGTTCAAGCCAAGTCTCGCCCCAACATGTCTGGGGTCGGGCGAGAAAGACCTTCTTTGGAAAAACCAACTGAATCTTGGGGTAGGAAAGCGAATCCCGCGTAAAGGGGATGCTTACCAAGAGTTGAATTCCCAGGCAGTGATGCCTGTTCAACTATGCCCACATAGGCAGCCTTGGAATAGTCAGGAAGGGGTATCCCCAACGAGGAGACCCTTTGCCTGAAAAGAAGAGAAGCCTGAGGGAGCCTGAGCTGAGTCCGACTGGGCCGGCGGGAAGTCTCAGGTAAGAATCTCTTCAAAAGAGCCTGCGTAGTCAACAGAGTAGCAAAAATAGGCAGGTATATGATTAATGCAGTAAATAGAGCCTGCACGTCGGCTGCCAAACCACAAGGGTAGTGGGGGCCACACTGGCTTGTGACTCAGAGGCAGAGTCAACATCAGGGTTGGTTGTGTTGGAAACCTGGCGCCAGGGGGCGGGTGCAACCGTGAACCAAAAAGTCTCCTCATCGGGTGGGGCACCAAGTACCGCCGGGGTAGGAGCAGCTCTGGTCAGGAGGCTCTGGGCCTGCCGGGATCGAGCATGACCCTCAAAGGGCCAATCACGACCGGATTGAGCCGGAGTGAGCAAGAGGCTCTAGAGCGCCAGGCACCTGCAATCAGGGCCGGGTATCGGAAAATCGTAGCCGGATACCGACAAACCGAGACCGGAACCGGTAAGTCGGTGTCGGATACCATCGAACAGAAACCGGATAGACCCGGACAGTAAAATCCTACCTGATTTTATTATTTGCTAAATAAGTTGATGTATCTACCCATTATGCTAGTTGACCCAAACTACGCCATCACCGAGATCACATTCGCGCATGCCCCACCTCGCTATACCACCTTCCCTCAGGACCAGCGGCCTGGATGGCCTCAACAATCCATCTAGAAATGGATTCTTTAGAAGCAGGTGAGAAAGGTTCGCGAGTAATAAGGAAAGTTGCTCGTCCGAGCGGCAATCTTTGGTCTTGTCTCAGTACCATTTTAGCGCCCTCACCGGGCACCAAACCTTGTCCTCCTTGACTGAGGAGAAGTCTGACAGAGGACTGAGAAATACCTCAACCGGACCGGAGGAAGCCGTCTGATTTTTGGCTACAAGGGGCGGCTTAGGGATGAGACGAACACCTTGTCTTTCCCAACGGATGTGATCGGGAGAGGTGCAAAGAGCATGAAGAGAACTTCTTCTCTGCCCTGAAGCTATGGCCATAAGAAAAATGGTCTTGACAGTTACCTGATGGAGAGAAGCCTTGCTCATTGGTTCAAAGGGAGGCTTAGAAAACGCATCAAAAACTTTAGGTAGGCTCCACGCAGGAGACAACTTAGGATTTGCTGGTCGTTGTAAGAAGAACGATCTCAGCAATCTAGCAAGTAGATGGGAGTTAGAAACTCCCGAGCCGTCTGAAAAGCCAACGTGAGTAGCGGCGATGGCAGATCAATATCCACGGATAGTGGAAAGCGATCTACCCTTATCAAAAAGGGAGATCAGAAAATCTGCAATCGTGCCTACAGAAGCCTCACGGGGTGAAACCCCTAGATCTTCGCACCAAACTGAAAATGCCTCCAGGCGGGAGTTGTAAAGAGATCTCATGGACTCTCTACGACTCTGAATTAAAAACTGAGAGGCTCTCTCGGAGAGACCCGAGGCCCTAGCGTCGCCCCCGATAACGGCCAGGCGGTCAAGTGAAGAGTCTCGGGCCGACCATGGAGGATCCCCGAAAGAGGCTGCGACACCAGGTCTGGCCTCAGAGGAAGCGGAAACGGCTGCCCCTCCAGGAGGGACAGGAGTAGGGGAAACCAAGGCCTCTGTGGCCAGCGCGGGGCAATAAGCAGGACCCACGCTCGATCCTCCTCGATTTTTCTCAGAACCTGAGGGATCAATAGAAACGGGGGGAAAGCATACCCTGGAAAGTGTCCCCAGTGGAGGGCGAAGGCATCGAGTAAATGGAAATGAAGCTACATCAACAGAAAAGTAAAGGTAGCCTTATACAATGAAATAAAGAAACACTCCCGTAAAAGCCTTGTCGACTTTTGTTTGTGATTGCCTGCAGCTACAGTGAAAACTTCTCATCCAAGTAGTTTCTGTTCACTGTCGACAAGATGCCAGAAGAAGAAGAGTATAAACGAACGAGAACTGACCCAAAACCTACTGAACGCGGGCTTCAGCATCAAAATGACCAACGAGAACTGGAGTTTCGTCACGCAATTAGAGGTTGGCGTCAAGCAGCCAACAAGTTGAGAGCTGCTTTAAGTGATGAAGAACTCATATTAGTCATCAAGCAACAGAGAGATCAAGTCCAAGCTGCTATGGACAAGGCAACAATAGTTCAAGAATCTCTCAGTAAGATTAAGGAGGCCTTAAATCTGCATGATGACAGCCTCGATAAGATTGAAGATGTTGAAGAGCAACATGCGGAGTTGATGAAGGAAACGCAAGAAAGAGTGAAAGCTCTTCAGGGAAGCTCTGCATCTCATTTGTCTTCATCCAGACATTCTTCAAAACATTCTTCAAGACAAAGTAATTGTGAAGAGTGGGTCAACACCCAACCACAAGATGATACACCTACGATTGAGATGGTGAAACCAAGGGGTCAAGAAGTTGATGATGGAAACTTGTTAGCAGCCAGTATAGTTGACAAGATGAGGATGAATAATCTACCACTTCCAGAACCCTCTGTGTTTGGTGGCAGCTATCTTCAATATCCAGCATGGAAGAGAAGTTACGACCTCCTGATTGAATATAAGAATATCAATGCAGAAGACAAGTTCTATTATCTTCTCAGATATTTGAAGGGTCAGCCTTTAGAACTCGTGCAAGGTTTTTCTCTCTTGGGTTACTCCAGGTCATATGTTGCTGCTAAGGCTGCCTTAGGGTGAAGATATGGAGATCCTTTCATCTTGTCTAATGCTTACAGGGACAAATTAGATTCTTTGCCGAGAATCAGCAACAGAGATGGTCAAGGCCTTCGAATGCTATCGGACTTTCTAAAACAGTGTTGCACAGCTATGTCAATCATCGGCAACCTGGCTCAATTAAACGACGAGAGAGAAAATAGAAAGATTCTGGCCAAACTTCCAGATTATCTGGTAGTGAGTTGGAGTAGGAAGGTTGCTAATTGGAAAGAAGCTTGTGGAACTTTCCCGTCATTTCATGAGTTCAGTGATTTCATTGAAGAGGAGGCCAACATTGCCTGCGACCCCGTCACCTCTCTCAATAGCGTAAGGGGACTGAAGACCGAAAAGAAGCCACCAATCTCGGGGGCAATATCGATGTATGCCTCAACGAATCAGCCCTCTCCACCTTCCAGAAAAGGAAAGAAGCAGGAGCATGGCTGCCTGCTCTGTAAGGAAACCCACCATCTAGGAATTTGCAAGAAATTTCTATCACTGACCTTGAAGGATAGAAAGAAATTTGTCAGAGAAAAGGGACTGTGTTTTGCTTGTCTAATACGAGGACACACATCAAAGGAATGTAGCAGTGTCTGCAAAAGAAGACATCCTACTGCCCTTCATGAGGACTGGAATAGGAGGAGACAACAAGAGAGAGATGAGGTGAATAAGGAATTACAGTCGCCTGATCATGAAACTCCTAAGGTACCTGAACGACTATCATCAAGTTCTCATACGACAATAAATCATACGAACTTGAACAGACAAGAAGTGAGGTGTTCAGCCGATATCCACTCTGGATATCACAGAAAGGCAGATTAGATGAGAAATTGATATATGCATTGTTAGATACCCAGTCAGACACTAGTTTCTTGTTGGAATCTACTAAGGATGCTATGAACCTACAGGGTTCAAGGGTTAATCTTCTTGTTTCTACTATGTCTAAGAAGGATGAGAGGATCCCTAGCGAGAAGATTCAAGGACTGAGAGTTAGTGCTCACAACAGAATGAAGACGATTGATCTCCCTGCAGTATATACACGAGATATAATGCCCGCAAACAGGGAGCACATTCCAGTACCAGAAGTGGCCATGTCCTTTCCTCATCTTGCCGACATCGCTGAGGAATTGTTACCAATACAAGACTGTGAGGTGGGACTATTGATCGGATACGACTGTGCTTGCGCTCTGACTCCTCGCTGCATAATCCCTTCTCCTGATGGCAGCGGACCCTTCGGTATAATGACCGACTTAGGCTGGAGTCTCGTGAGCATAGTAAGCCAGCACTTAGAAGTCAGCCTGGACGACAGAATTGGGTTCAGTCAATGATTAATTACTCGTGAAATACCAACTGAGCTTGTTGAGGGCAGCAGTTCAATGAAGAATGTGACATTTTCACATAATGTCAAGATAAAGGAAGACCTGATCAGTCCTTTGACAGTGCTGAGGATGATGGAGGCTGACTTCTCTGATCTGCAGGGAACCAATGAAACATTCTCCCAAAATGATATTCGATTCATGAATATCATGGCTGAAAATGTTCGCATCTTGGAAGATGGTCATTATGAAACTCCACTACCTTTCAAGGAAAGCAATCCTGATCTCCCTAACAACAGGTACATGGCGGAGCGAAGACTGGAAAATCTTAGACGTTTGAGGAAGACCCAGAGTACCATGTTGCCTATACCAAGAAGATGGAAGCTCTCATGGATAAAGGATATGATGAACCAGCTCCAAATGTGAAAATGTACAGTGCACTTTCCCTTCATCATCAGTCAGTCTTAGATATGTGCACTCGCCATAACCAGAAGTACTTGCATCAGAGAAATGATGAAGCTGCATTGACCATTGACCTGTGCTTTTCACATTTTTATTGGCTCAGGAAATGTAAAGTTAACTTGCATATAGTATTTTAGTAGGATTTAAAGTAAGATCCTCTGATAAATTTTAGGATCTGCAAAAAGGTGTTTGTTTTTTTTTGTTAAATGTTCAAGGGAAGAATTTGAGTACTCGTTAAAATCTTCCAGTAAGCAAGTTGAAGTATTCATTTGCCCACATGCAACAAATTAATGCATGAATAGATTTTATGAAAGAGTTCTGGACAAAGGGAAATTGAACGTTTATTTAGTTGTGAATTTGAAGGCAAAAATCCTAAGTTAGTATGCAAACTGCAAATTACATCATCAGAAGAAATTGTGTTATTTATAGAAGTTTAAATGCATTGCCTTGTTAAATCATAACATGAGTCAAGGTTTAAAGGTATAGACTGTTATGAATCAATTTTATTTCTAGAATGTTTTTTACGTGCGCCATACAGTAAAGGACATCAATAGTGATTACCTTATTGAGGTTCAATTGATATTGAATACAGATACTTGTAAACGTAAATAGCTACATTACATTTATTTCTAAATTTGCTTATCTAATTCAAAATTTCAATTACATAGAAATGTTGAACAATACAAATAGGATAATAATGGTAAATCCGTGAACTAATTTAAAGGAGCCATGTCGGTGTATTTGAGTTACGTGTGATAAAGTTAAGAGCGCCATCTTCGGCAAGACAAATTGAGTTTCGAAGACAAACGCAAGAACCTGATGTTTGTTCATAAATCATCCATTATCTGCGCCATCTTGTTAGCTGTAGACATGTTATTAGGTTTAAAAGAGCAAGAAGGTCAGTACTTTATTCTAAGATGTTTAGTTTTCAGGGAAAAGGGTATGTTGTAATGATATTAATGGTATAATTGTAGAGATGATCGCATTGTGTATATAAACAATGCTGCGGTGTTACCCATGTATAAGAATTTGTGTTAGTGAAAATTACGGTAATTAACGAGGCATGTTATAAATAAGTTAGGGGTACAAAAGTGAATTAATATATGATATCAGCTTATATGAACCAAACATTTATGTTGATAAACCTGTATTATAAGTTATGCAAAGAAGTGTGAAGACTGGTTATAAGTGAAGAGCTGTTTCTTGTAGAATGCCTACGGGTCACGCCCAAAATTTGATTGCTATTAAGACAATTACGAATTGAATATGTACAAGTAACTGATGTATAATTATGACATTTATAGATTGTGACTTTAGTTGTTGAGGCTTTGAAGTAATGTCCTTCCTTTTGTATGTCATCTGTTTGTTACAGTTTTCACGGAGTAAATGGAAATGAAGCTACATCAACAGAAAAGTAAAGGTAGCCTTATACAATGAAATAAAGAAACACTCCCGTAAAAGCCTTGTCGACTTTTGTTTGTGATTGCCTGCAGCTACATAGGTAGATACATCAATTTATTGTAGTAAATACATGGTTCGATTCACCCGCGCCCACGGACCTCAGTGTCCGGGAGGTGTGTGTGCCACCCGCTGAGGGAGAAGGGTCTGGTGTCTCGGGTCGGGAGACCCTTACCCTTCTTTTCCTAGTCAAAGTCCTAGGTGTGCCCGAGGCAACCTTGGATTTGAACATCGGAACAGACTTGGCCGACTGGTGCCTTTTGGACTTCTTGTAAGGAGGGGTAAAGCCCTCCGGCAGAGAAGTCGGCGCCATGGCCGTATCTGAGAGGCCGTGCTCGGAGGCAGGGCGCTCGGATGCCGTCTCACGACTACTCTCAGCCCGTTTAGAACTGGGGAGGGTAGCCATCTCTGTAGCAACTAGGGCTGAGTCGGGGCTTGCCGAGTTGCTAAGAGTGAATAGATCACTGGATGCTCCAGTAAACTATGCTCAGGTAGGAGCTCGTTGTTGGGAACCCGACAGCTCCCCTTGAGCGGACATGAGTACCAGTGCCCGGTAATCCGGCGACACTCACGCCCCGAGTTCGGGGGCCAGTGGTTGGTAATCCGACTAACTTACCTCTCGTCGCCAAGCCTGGGAAGATAATCCCTGACCGAGTCGACGGTAACACGCCCGTACCTAGCCAGGACTAGCTTCCCGAGTGTAAAAAAAAATTCCCTATACGCCTCTTACATCACCGACCGGTTCTTCACGACAGCATCTCCTCCTAGGGAAACTTTTGGAATTTTTTTTTAATAATTACTTTCACTAGTTAAAAAAAACCCGCAAAAATACAGTATAAGAAATTTGCGAGAACTCACCACTGTTTGTGTATCCATGCCTCCTCTTGTCATGCAGATTTAAAATAGCGGCTGCGTGCGACGGCGCGCGCTGTCGGCGACGTAGGCCTATAGTTTCAATTATGGTTTTTTTTTAAACACTCAGGAAGCTAGTCCTGGCTACCCGTACCCCCGGTAGCTAGTGTACTGCGTTTCATCGGAGATGAAGCAGTGACACTAGCTCCTTGTAGGGGCGGTACGGGTAACAGGATTCAAGAAGAACTCAAGTTGATCCTGAACAAAAAGGAAAAATAGACAAGTACGCAAGAGTGTAAATAAATTGAGAGCTCACAGTATTTTATAAAGCAAAACAAGCACATAAATGCGACAAAAGAGCTACGAAAGAATAAAAACACACGAGGAGCTATGCACGAGAATCTATCACAAAGGAAACCCCTACCGAATACAGACAAGTGCTAGGCAGCGGACTGTCTAGCCCAGAGGACGTGCGTAAAAGCTACGCCGCTAGGAGGAACGAAAGTGAAGAAATGCTAGACAGAATTTTGATTTAATTTCTGTCTGGCAAGGAAGTGACTGAAAAGCCCGTTCCATCAAATTAATAAGAATTGAAAGGAGAACGGAATTAATTTATCAAAGCAGATCAGAAAGGTGCAAAACAGAGATAAATCTCAAATTTAGGCGCAGCGACTTATCCGACTTTTATTCTCTCGGCAGCGAGAATGAAAAGAGGGAGATGACGGGTACGTGCGCGAGCATGTGACTATGGGAAGGTGGCAAGGTGCCGTACGGGAGTGGGGCGTACGCGAGTGTGACGTTTTAGTTTCTCGATGGTAGCGTAGTTTGGACCATACTAGCAATAATAGGTAGATATACATTAATATATTGTAGTAAATATCAGCATCGTTATCATCATCAATATTATCATCAATATCAATACCATCATCATCATCATCAATATCATCATCATCACCATCATATATATATTATCAATATCATCAATATCATCAATATCATCATTATCATCAATAATATCCTTATTATCGTCGTAATCAATATCATTCAATATCACCATCATCATCAACAATATCATTATTAATATCATCAGCATTATCATCACCGTCATCATCACCATCAATATCATTACCAATATCATCATTATCACCATCTAATCATCAGCAATATCATCATCATAATCTACCTGGTGCACTTCCGTCGTATGAGAATCCAATGATCCGTAGCGTTGAATCATTCTCTGCATACACCGTGCCCTGAACATTGTGTAGCGTGGACCCAAACGACTCCACAAGTTTACCGTGGTGATCGGTCTGGGCTTCAGCATGGTAAGGCACTAGGATCGTGGAGAGGGAAAGAGAAAGCGTGAAAGAGAAATTCGATTGAAAATAAACCGGATTTTTTTACATATAAAAATTTATAACGTGCAGCTTTTTCTTTTATTATAGAGCATTGATGATGTTATCTTTTTGCCATCTACTGTATATTCTTACCATTATTATTACTATTAATATCATTATCGTTGCTGTTATCGTTACTAAAATTATCCTTACTACATTAGCATTGTTCACTTGGTATTATTGGTATTATTATTATCATTATTTTCATCAGTATTAATATTATTGTTATTATTATTGATACTGTATTATCATTATTTTTTTTTTCAACGTCATTTTTCAACCCATAATTGTTATTAATTCTATACAACTAGGCGTCAATAAGGAAAATAACAGTATTTGTTATTTTTCTTTCAAAAGACAAAAAGTACTAGACTGAAATAACCCTGAAGTATCATCAATTGGACAATGAAGATCCAAATATTATCCTCCACTAAAGTGAATTTAAATACTTTACTTTTCAGCAGTAGCCTATCAAGAGGTATGCTTTTAGCTTCTTAAACAACTATTATACTTTTCTAAAGTATATGTTTGCACACACAATCATGCAAACATGCGCAAAGTCACCCCCTCCCAGGCGCATTGTTATACATAATTTGTATATATATATATAAACTCTTCAAAAAAAGTTTGGAAATCTGACTTTGGCCACTTATTTCTCCAATCTCCCAATATTACCCAATGCATGTTTGATATAATTCAAAAGATCATTAAATTCTCTTTAAAATGATACCCTGCTTGTTATGATCATGCCATCAGGAAAAGAGCAGGATTCAAAAGTGTTGGATAAGGTCTGAACTGAAAAGCTGCAAAACGAGCAGAAATGGTCATGAAGGGTCAATGAAGAACATGATTCTTTTGTCCGGAGTGATGTCTTTTGTTATCAACTGGTCAACCATGAATGTCAAATTCAATAGAAGTTTGAATTTTATATTCAAGCTTTTGGTGGTGCCATGTCAGGCAGTGTTAATGGCTCAGTCTGTTAGGTTGGTTGTTCATTATGCCACGTGTAAGTAATGTTCAAAAGGCCCGCGCCATTGGGCAAATCGAAGCTGGGATGCTTCAAAAAGATGTAGCAGAGAGACTTGGTGTAAGCCCTGGGACCATCACTAAATGGAAACAGAAATTCCGAGCAACGGGTGATGTCAAGGATCGGCCCAGGAGTGGACGTCCTAAGATCACGACGGAACAGCAAGACCGTTATATCAGGGTACTTGCTTTACAGAATCGTAGACGATCGTCACAGAGTATTCAACGAAGCGTTGTTAGGAGGTTCAACACCAGGGTATCTGATCAAACAGTGAGAAACCGCCTCCATGCTGCCAATCTCCGAGCACGAAAGACGGCAAAGAAGCCAGCAATGACTGTTCGACAGAAGCAGGAGCGCCTTCGTTGGTGCCGCGATCATCTCCGCTGGAACAGGCGCGAGTGGCAGATGGTGTTGTTCAGCGACGAGTCGCGTTTCTGCCTGCGGAAAGTTGATGGGTGAGTGAAGGTGTTGCGTAGGCGGGGTGAACGTTTCGACAATAGCTGCATCGACCGCGTTACACCATTCGGTGGAGGAAGCGTGATGGTGTGGGGAGGCATCTCGACTGCAGGAAAAACAGAACTTGTTGTCATTGACGGAAACCTCACTGCTCAGAGGTATAGAGACGAGATCCTCCAACCAACAGCTGTCCCGTATTTAAGGAATATGGGGAACGACGCAATCCTGCAAGACGACAACGCGAGACTGGTCCGCAATTTTCTCGAGAGAGAGGATATCACGAGAATTGAGTGGCCTGCATGCAGGCCACTCAATTCAGCCCAGACCTAAACCCCATCGAGCACCTCTGGGATCAACTCGGCCAGTCTGTACAGTATGGCAGGACTGCGTCAGATTCTGTTTGAAGAATGCAATGCCATTCCACAGCAACGAATCACGAAGCTCATCAGCAGCATGAGGAGGCGGTGCCAGGCGGTGGTGCAAGCACTTGGGTCGTCCACCCGTTACTGAACCTTGATCATGTTAATTGATGAAATCAAAGATCTCTGTATGTGACAATAAAGATGAAATCCATTAAATCAAGCCCCTGCCTCTTCATTTTTGATGTTTTGCTGTGGTTTATGTAGTGATGGTTCTGTGAGATAACATGGTTTGAGTCGTGTTTTGAAATACCCATGCATGCATGTTTGTTTGTTATGTGTTTGCTTGTGCAGAGGTTTGTTTGATTCCATGTTAATGTTGATGTTAAGATGCATGAAAACAAAAGAAACAACTGGGAAACTCACTCATCACCACGGTAAAAAAGAACAGTGACTTTCAATATTGGGTCATTTTGCAACTTTTGAATTTCTACCTTGCCCCACATTTCAAGGCACTGCACCTCCATGTGAACGATAATCATATCATGCAGGGTATCATTTTTAAGAGAATTAAATGATCTTTTCAGTGGTATCAATCAAACATCAATATTCACTAAGACTCGGGAGAAATGATCGATCAAAGTCAGATTTCCAAACTTGAGGAGTTTATATATATACACTAAAGGAAAAAAGAAACTTATAAAAGTTCAAGAGATCACCAAATTAAATTCTCTGCATGGAAATGTACCAAATTTGGATATAATGTTGATTCAATGCATGGCTTTAAATGACAGTCAATAACAAAAAGTTTTCTTCAATGCTACAAAAGAAATGTGCACTGAAGCAAAGGACTCTCTAATCCCCAAGTCACAAAGACAAACTGCAGCCTTGTACACCATATGCATGTCAATGAATGAAACAAAAGAATTTCAAAAGGGATTTGCACCCCTCGAGCAAGAGGATATTGATGTTCTGCCATGGTGCGCCCGTTCACCAGACCTTTCCCCAATTGAACATCTCTGGGAAGAGCTTGGTCGACGTGTGTCAAGGCGTGACAATCAACCCATCAATAGGGAGACGCTCATTGCAGCACTGCAAGAGGAATGGAACAATGTTCCCCAGGCTACCATCGCGAATCTGATCGGAAGCATGCGAAGATGGTGTACAGCTTGCCAGCAAGCTAGAGGTGGACATACTGGCTATTAATCTGTTTGGATATGAACTTGCAAATCCCTTTTGAAATTCTTTTGTTTCATTCATTGACATGCATATGGTGTACAAGGCTGCAGTTTGTCTTTGTGACTTGGGGATTAGAGAGTCCTTTGCTTCAGTGCACATTTCTTTTGTGGCATTGAAGAAAACTTTTTGTTATTGACTGTCATTTAAAGCCATGCATTGAATCAACATTATATCCAAATTTGGTACATTTCCATGCAGAGAATTTAATTTGGTGATCTCTTGAACTTTTATAAGTTTCTTTTTTCCTTTAGTGTATATATATATATATATATATATATAATGATGATATTTCATAACTGCGTGTTGGAAAAGCATGGAGAGAGATACAATGAATGCATTCCAGATAAGACATTGGTAATGCATTTAATTCCAACTTTTTTTTATTTATTTTAACCAAAATAAATTTAAAAAGTTGGAATTCAATGCATTACCAATGTTTTCTCTGGAATTCATTCATTGTATCTTTCTCTCTCTCTCTCTCTCTATATATATATATATATTACGCTAAGGATTTGGGGGCTTTTTTTTTGTTCGATAGGCGCCTCCCCTGGCCCTTTCGGTCCCCACCTTTTGGTACCCACGGGCGGGGAATGGTTCTTAGAGTGATGGGTGGGGGGCACTTCTTAAGGACTGACGTGCCGTCCATATTTCATAAATTCATTTTTAAACATTGAATTTCCGGAGGGAGTAATAATTCTGCCAACCCATGAAGTGGGGGCACTTCTTAAGGGCTGACGTGCCGTCCATATTTCATAAATTCATTTTTAAACATTGAATTTCCGGAGGGAGTAATAATTTTGCCAACCCATGAAGCTGGTTTGTAGCTTCATGTCCAACCCATACCCTTTACCTGTGAAGGAGAGAAACCTCAATTGGTGTATTGCAAAGAACAGCGTGACGTGTACTAGCTCCAAGGCCATATCCGCATGCATGGATGGCTTCAATGTACAGTATATACGGCGCAACAACACACGTGTTATTCGTTCGCACAGCGCACTTCTACATGTACTGCATGTTTCACGCACATCATTATTTTGTAGCTTCACATACACAGTTTTGTGTGTATGTAACTCTATGATTTCACGGCGGTAGCCGGGGGGGGGGGGGCATGTCTCACTGAAGCGCATAACCCGGGTTACGCGTTTGTGGTATCCAAAAAAGCAAAAATCAAGAAAAAGGATATCAAATTCAGAGATGATAAGAAGAAGATCCGCAGAAGGGGGGGGGGGGACGGGTAGGCTTTGAGTTTAGGGTTTAGGGTTAGGGTTAAGTTTAGTGTTTAGGGTTTACCTAACCGCACATTTGGGTGGTTGTCGCATAAGTCATTCCTATTATCAACAGCTGAATTGACATAAATGGGGAAAGTGGCCTTCATACCGTTGGAAAGATGTTATTGTATATCGCCTCAATTCATTCCCTTATACGACAGACTAAACCGATATGTATACATCATTCGGGGGAGGGGAGGTGTAGGAGATCACGTCACTTAGGAATATTGGTTGCAACGGTGTAAAGAAGGAGCCCTCCCCCCCCCCCCCCCTCAGAAAAACAACAACAACAAACAAACAAAAAACGGAACAAAAAAACTAAAACAAAACAAAACCATTAAAAAAATAATTCGAAAATATTTCCACTATGATATAAATACGTATAGGATATTAATCCCTTCTCCCCTCGCGCTGGGGGTGACGGGATGCCAATGGAATTGGGGGGGGGGGGGTAGTAGGGAAAGTTCAATCCGTCGGTCCTCCCAAGAACCATATAAGGGGGCCATAATCCCCTGAAAATAAAATGACAATTCATTTTTTCTCATTTTTGCATCCTTTACAGGGGACGTACCGCTAATTATGCATGTTATGTTTTCATGGCCTTAATTTCTCTGAGTATTAAACCACAGAAACATGGCAAGATCAAATCGCTCCCTGTAGCTCTATGCATGGATATACATGTACTACATAATTATATCCATATCATTTAGTCTTCATCAAGATGAAAATGTATTTCTTCAGAACTCATGCAAGATTTGGATAAATAACACATACTCACATGTTGTAAATACTTCTTGGTAAAAAAAACCCCACTTTACCCGACTTTTTTTTTAATTCACTTGATTATCGTGACAAATATACGGTACGGTGATTAATCATAGACACAGCTAGCGCCCGTGGATGTCCACGTGCTGCTTCTGCTAGTATATCTATATACCCAATATATATATATATTTATATATATATATACAAATTATGTATAACAATGCGCCCTCCCGGCTATTACCATAATGGCTTTATGGCAATATACCCATATACATATATATGAACATCTACACATAACACACGAGACAACATTATATATATTTGCTTCGACCTTAAAAGTCAGCAAATAAACTTCAAGGCCAGGAGCCGAAAGCTTGTAAATTAACCGAGTGACCTGCTTCATTCCGTTCCATCATTCTCTGTTCACATACCCATATATATATATATATAAAGTAAGATAAAGTTCACTCCGAGAATAAAGACATAGTAGGTTTGCTTCCACAAGCGCTTTCGTTTAATTCTTCAGGTGGAATGATTAACCTGTTAGATACAACATTTTACAAGTCTTTCAAATCTCCGTTGTTAAAGTTACACTAACATACCCCATAGTGAAGGACACTATACCCCATAGTGAAGGTCTAAAAGGTATACAATATTGGATTAATAAATATCCGGAAGAAATTGATTCTCGTTTTTCTTCACAATTCATATTAGACGCGGTCAATTTTATATTGAATAATAACACCTTCCATTTTGATGGAAATAATTATGTACAGAAACGTGGAACTGCAATGGGAACAAAAATGGCCCCGACTTATATGCTACTCTCTTCATGGGATACTTAGAGGAGAAACTCTACGAGCACGTCGAAACATATTATAATGTTGAAGTTAAAAGGTATTTTGAAAAAAATTGGTTTAGATACTTAGATGATTGTTTTATTGTTTGGAAAACTGAATTTGGAGATATTAATGATTTACATAAGATACTAAGTGAATTACACCCAGCAATTGGTTTTAAATGGAATGTTAATTGTAGCTAAATAAATTTCTTAGATATTAAAATTAAAAGATAATTTGTTAAAGACAGACATATTCTATAAAGTCACAGACACCCACCAATATTTGCATTTTAAATCTTGTCACCCTAAGCAGTGTAAAAATAATGTCCCGTATAATTTAGCTTGGAGAATATGTACAATTGTATCCGATGAAGAAACTAAAAAGAAACGGTTGGAAGAACTAAAGCATAGTATGATTTTGATTAGACATTACCCTAAGGAAATTATTACAACCGGTATTTCTAAGGCAAATGCACTCAGTAAGCAAGAGTTGATGTCTAAAAAAGAAAGAAATGAACAGGAGATAGTTCCATTTGTCCACACATTCAACCCAGATAACCCAAACATGTTTCAAATTATTCATGATTCGTTGCCTCTCATCAAGACGGATGAAACTCTGAAAGCAGTATTTGAAAATGTAAAAGTTATATCAAGCAAACGACAAAGCCCTAATCTGAAACAAATATTAACCAGAGCCAGATTTTCCCGAAACACCAATACAAAAGGTGGGGTGAAAAGATGCAAAACCTGCCCCCATTTGGATGTGACAAATAGAATCAACATCGGAATAAACAACACGGAGTTTTTAATTAAATTTCCATTTACATGTCAAACAAAAAACTTGATTTATTGTATAACGTCCCAAGGATGTAAAGAACAATATATTGGTGAAACAGGACATGTTCTTCGTAACAGAGTTAGGGTTCATCGTCAACAAATAAGACAGAAAGAATATAGACAACTATAATTGAGTGAACATATAGAAAGGTGTGCTCGTTCCGTAGAACCCAATTTCTTAATTACACCTTTTTATAAAATGAATGATGACAAAACTAAACATTGCCTAAAAGAAGAACATTTCATTAATAAATTTAAACCTTCACTGAACGCTATATGAATAGCTGTTCCTTTACTCAAACTGCCACATAGTATACAGTGTAGATTATATTATATAATGTTGCATGTACTATTATGTGTATATTGATTGACTGATTGAAAATGGTTTATTGGAATAAAAAATCAATCGCGGCTCGGTAGCCGAATTACAGATTTTGTACAAATTAAAAACATCAAAATTACAAAAAGCAAAATACTTTCACAGACAATAATCAATTAATGAGATGAATTCATAATAAAGATCAACTGAAATGAGAAAGGAACTAAATTTCTTAGACGTATACATATGAAATATGAACATAAATATGAATCATAAAAATCTATATTATCAAACATCAAGAGTTGTTGACTATTTACATTATTAGTAGTATAGTAGTATTATTATTACTATCATTATTATTTTAAAAAAATTATTAATAATTATTATTACTATCACTATTACTATTATCGTTATCATTGCTATATACAAAAGATACCGAATAGTTTACTCTTATTATTGCACTTAGAGATAACATGATAACATAACAAAAATATTAATATTTCTATAATTACTATTATTACTATTACTATTATTATTATTATTATTATTAATTGCTATTATCATCATTATTATAATTTTATTAACCTATTTCACTTTACATTGAATTCAACATCATTTTAAAGCATATTAAAAGGTAAGTATACATGAACATCTTAATGGTTATTCGATACGCAATAATCAGACTAAATTGAATTATGTGGACATTCTGGCAAGATAGTTATTGCAAAATTGGTTGTGGTAAAATGCAGTAAAATCATTGATAATAAAGCAGGAAAATATTTGACAACTGAGATCAAACTGTGTTCAGCACAAGTTCATGTATCAAGATTTTATGTCGAATTTAATAAGTTTATGAAATATGGTATTGAACTATGACGGAATCTCTGTGTTTTACATCTGATCTGTTGCCTGATTCCACTGTTTCTCAAGATTCTACCGACATCTTTAGGCGGGGGAATAAGGTCAGACAGTCATTCGTTTTTTACAAGGTTCTTTGCAAAGGAAAGACATAAGTCTTTTCGACGATCAGCCAATGATGGTAACTCAAGGGTTTCAAGGGCAGTGTTATATGATATGAATCGAGGACCTAAGATTATCTTTAGGGTTCTCCTCTGGATCCTTTCCAGGGACGCGATCTGTTGTCGTGTGAGTCCGCTATTCCACACAGGACACGCGTACTCCAGGAGTGGCCTCACATAACCCACATAGATCGTACGTACGGTAGATCATCCACACACAAACCGTGGCTTCTCAGCATCCTGGTCATGTGCATTCTACCATTCGCTCGCTGGAGCATGTAGTTTACATGGCACTGCCACTTAAAGGGATCGACAAGTCGCAATCTATGGGCGCTTTTACAGCTGGCTGCTCCTTTCTCTGATTCAAAGTTCAAAGCGACTTCAATTTATCGTGCGCAGCTAATAAAAGTTCGCACATTGACCCAAATTTGAGTAAACAAGATCGCGCGTTCTTTATTCCAGTATTTGAATCTCATTGGTCGGTTGCGTATGGAGGGATTCGAGTTAACAATCGCGCGAGGAATCCGGCAATAACATTCCTTCGGTAGCGCACGATTGGACCTGATTGTATCCGAATTTCCCCGAGTCAGGCCAACTGGTCAGGCCCATGGATTACGACTTGCCACTCCCTTTAAAGGAGAATTAACCCCTGAGTACAAATTTACTTATATTGAAAGGTGTAGTATATTCCTACTTATTGGCCTAAATCATTTTCCAATAAGATATCAGAAAAGGGTATAATAAAGATATTCCAACACCCGGTATCGTCTACTACTCATTTACATGGGGGCTGCCATTTTCTTGCTGATTTGGATTTGTACATGAACCACTGAGAAATGTTCCGGTCAGGAAGATATTTTGAATCCAAGACCTAAATTGATTTTCTTCATTACCTAAAATCCCATATGTGACGAAAAATATAAAGTGGGTGTTTACATGATTTATAAAAATTAAATCTTTATAATGATACTTTTAAATTGTCTGGTTTTGCTTAACAAAAATCTATTTTCTTGGGTTTGCCAAACAGAGCAGAACATAATATATGCAGCATGCATTCTGACTTTTCAAGTCCCATTATCCGAAAGCAGGTGAATGCATAGTTTGCCGCTATAGATGCTCAGGGAAGAAGCATCCATAAAATTTGAATTAATTTGCTCCGTCCATTGCGTCACAGTATCTAGAAAATAGATTTATATTAAGCGAATATCGATTTTCAACAGAAATATATAAGGAAATCTTCAGTTTAAAAATAAATTGACATATCTATTCTATATTTTAAATCTCAAATGGGTTTTTAATTTTGAAAAAGGCAATTGGGCATTTGGATTAAGAAAATCTTCTTGTACACATAACAAAAATGGCAGCCCCCATGTATTGCTAGCAGACGATACATATTGCTAGCAGATGATAAATTTTGCTCAGAAAATCTTGATTCGTATCGATCTCGTATATTTTGACGCGAAGCCATATAGTCTAACAAGTAGGAATAAATAACACCTTTGAACACTATCGTCTTTATTGTTTGAGGTTAATTCTCCTTTAAGGTCACTTTGTAGTTTCACTCCCAAAACTTTCACAGTGTCCAAGATTTTCAAGGGTTGTTGATTTTTTCTGAACACTGGGGGTTAGGTGGCGATTTCATGAAGCATATTTGCATTGCTTCACATTTTCGCTGGGTTAAGATTCAACAGTCAATCGTTGTAGAATCACTCCCATGTTCATTGACTGCATTTTACACCAAGGATCTTTATGTATTATTAACTTAAGAAATGCGTCAGACTATTTAATTTCGAAGCTACATACTCTTATCTCAGAATAACCAAACAAGTCTAAATTACCCGGTTTAAGCTATTGTGTACTGTGCCAAACAATAATCCACTGTTCCATTGACTTAAAATGCCATAATCTTTCTTCCTCTGCTCACCAGGCCTACTATTCAACATCCTCCCTGCTATCACAACTCATTCTTCTAGCTTTCTCTTCATCTACCAGCAACTATCCGTCCATTGAATAGATCTCCTAACTTTAACAACGGAGATTTGAAAGACTTGTAAAATGTTTGTAACTTCTACTTGTACGATTATATATAAACGCATGTAACTAACAGGTTAATCATTCCACCTGAAGAATTAAACGAAAGCGCTTGTGGAAGCAAACCTGCGGATATCTACTATGTCTTTATTCTCGAAGTGAACTTTATCTTACTTTAAATTATTTTTTCTATACGTTCTCCCATCTACATTTCTTTACAACTATATATATATATATATATATATATATATATATATATATATATTTACCTTTACCGCATGCAAATACTGGAAGAATGCTGAAGCAGCAGTCGAGCTTCCAGGGCTATCTTCTTGTCAGTTACGTTCATATCTATACTTCACGTGATAAGTTTATCTCACATTTTTTTCATTCAGCATTATATTTTGTTGTGTTTGTTTAGTTCATTTTGCACTGTATAAAGCAAACATGCAGGCATTAAAAAAAAAATTGTTATTATGTTAATTTATCATACTTACAATGCAGTAACAAGGCTAGCACTGCAACTCTCATTCTGGAGAACGACATGGTTGAAATTTGAAAATTGTGGTTTCCTAATTTCGAACGTTTCCTCTTTGCATCATAGGTGTTTCACTATACCCAGCTGTCTGAGGTGCACCGTTTGATATACACGAAGAAAATGTTGGTTTTGGTTCGTCTGTAGGGCCTACTGACTCGGCAAAAGGACATCCGGAAGTGCAGAGGAACGACACAGTAAATGGTGGTGGTTTTATTGAATAGAGATAGAATGTGCATCATCAAAGAGGTGCACCCGTGTCAACCAAATACTGGTACGCGGGTCGTTATTGACTCTTTAGTATTTGTGCATTTGTGCAGAGAAAGGTTTAGAAACCTAAGAGAAAGAGGGAGAGAGACAGGGAGACGGAGAATTAAAGAAAGGGAGAAATTACCGTGTTATTGCGCACCGTACAAAGTACACAAACCCATCTGCTGATTTTCTACGCATGGTAATGCAATAGTATACAAATGTTCACTGCTTTGAGGGGCATGGTTAAAACTATGGCCCACGGTGAGCTCACAACTGTGCTATGCCCCGAGGCGACAGTCGAGGGGCATAGCACAGTTGCAAGATCATCAAGGGCCATGGTTTTAACCGTGACGCGAAGAAAAGCAGTCAAAATTTGTTTTATATACCGCATAGCATTCATTTAAAGTAGCTATCCAAAGAAAATCACAAATATGGCAATTAATGTATCACTAGAAACTGGGAAGCTTACAGATGGCAATCGTATTATGTCAACTGCGTATCTGATGATTATAAAAACAACATAAATAAAAGCTCTTCTCTCAGCACCTGGAATATCCCTTGTAAAAAATAACCATGGTTTTACTGTCATAACCATGGTATAACCATGGTTTTACCATCATAACCATGGAAAACCATGGTTTTACAATGGACCAATAACCATCCATGGTTTTGCCATCAAATCCATGGTAAAACCATGGTTAAATAACCATGGTTATAGAACCATGGTTAAGCCACGGTTTTACCATGGTTAAATTACCATGGATAAACCATGGTTTTACCATGGTTAAATAACCATGGTTATAGAACCATGGTTAAGCCACGGTTTTACCATGGTTAAATAACCATGGTTAAATAACCATGGATAAACCATGGTTTTACCATGGTTAAATAACCATGGTTTTACCATGGTTAAATAACCATGGTTAAGCCACGGTTTTACCATGGTTAAAAAACCATGGTTAAACCATGGTTTTACCATGGTTATGAGAACCATGGTTATAGAACCAGGGTTAAACCATGGTTTCACCATGATTTTGGCTGTAAAAGCATGGTTATACCATAGTTTTGGTTGTAAATCCATTATTATACTGTGGTTCTACCATGGATTGGATTGTAAAACCATAGTGATAGCAGTGATTTTGATACCGTGGTTTTGATTGATTATTGTGATACCGTGGTTTTGAGTTTTGATTGTAAAAGCCATGGTTCTACCGTGGATTTGATTGTAAAACCATGGTTATACAGCGGTTTTGGTTGTATAACCATGGTTATACCACGTTATTACCATGGTTAAAATAACCATCTATAAACCATGGTTAAAAGAAACCGTGGTTATAGCCGTTATAGACCATGGTTAATCCACAATTCTACCATGATTTTGACTGTAAAAGCATGGTTATACCGTAGTTTTGGTTGTTAATCCATTATTATACCATGGTTCTACCGTGGATTTGATTGTAAAACCGTGGTTTTGATTACGGTGATACCGTGGTTTTGATGATTGTAAAATCCATGGTTATACCATGGTTCTACCGTTGGTTTGGCTGTAAAACCATGGTTATACAATGGGTTTGGTTGTATAACCATGGTTATACCGTGGATTTGATTGTAAAACCAATAGAAACCACTTAATTTGCATATTAAATACTGGGTGCTTGTGTATTCAGGTTTTCATATTATTTATTAAAATTTGCAGTACATTTCTTCATTGTTGATGATTTTAGAGTACACCAAAACGTTTATCAAATACAAAGATGGGTCAACAAACGAGAACAATTCATTCACTGGTATCAATTACAGGTAATTAAACAGGAATTAAGGAAACACTAACCAGGAACTAAAATATGTTCATTCAATACATATATATGGACGATTCCCTCACACTTTAAAATATGCAAAGTCTTCAAAATTCCATTGCACTTTGGAAGTGTTGCAGACATACCAGAGTAACTTTGTTGCTATTGCCACTGGTAGTTACTAGTACAAGAGTTTCATATCTTGTAACATACCAAGGTCAAATAGTTAAACTGGTTATACTAGTTTTCACTGGTCTAAGTGATTGGACTTGTGGAAATTTCTTTCTGGTTTTACCGTCGTAACGATGGATAAACCATGGTTTTACAATGGACCAATAACCATATGGTTTTGCAATCAGAGCAAAAAAAGGTTTAAAAAGTTAAAAAACCATGGTTATAAACCATGGTTATAGAATCCACGGTTTTACCATGGTTAAAAAACCATTGTTAAACCATGGTTTTACCATGGAATTGGCTGTAAATCCATGGTTTTGATTGTTATACCGTGGTTTTGGTTGTAAAAGCCATGGTTCTACCGTGGATTTGATTGTAAAACCATGGTTATACAGCGGTTTTGGTTGTAAAACCATGGTTTTAAACCACGGTAAAACCATGGTATGTCCGTCCAATTTACCATGGTAAAACCATGGTTTTACCGTGGTTTTACCGTACCATGGGAACCATGGTTTTTTTTTACAAGGGATCCGAGGATTCGCCAGAAATATAGCGATGTTTTGATGTCGTCACACTAGGGACCAATCCTGCTTAAGCAGACGACGTCCTATAATGAATGAACGTAATTGCAATGCAATTATTTATCAAATTATAAAGACTTTTGTATATTTAAACATGACCTTATTTCACACCATTCTAAAAGGGAAAGTGAAACTGATTCTGTTAACTAAAACCGTTTGATTGTAAATGCACAGGAGAAGGGTCAATGATCAATGAAATAAACCCCACTTTCAAATCGAAAAGCCCTCCGAATAATAGCACGGATGGTATTCGTTCCCTCTTGAAACGCCGAACATGCCCCGGTGCAAGCAGATGAAAATACAATGGCGTCTTATTTTGTTTACAAGTGACTAATTCCTTTATTTTTTAACGCTGCATTTTTCATCAAAATAATACCATACACGAAGTTAAGAGTGAGGCAACAGACTAACATTAAGACTGACGCTAGTCAAGTAAAAGAAATAAGTGAAGAGGAGATGACAGAACAGGCACTGAAAATGTGTAAGATGTTATGGGACATCGTCTGCTTAGACAGGACTGGTCCCTGGTGTGTCGTCACACATCTCAGCAGAGTTCGAGGAGCTCTTCAGCTGCTATATCGGGGGCTGTATTTTACCGTTTTATAATTGATAATAATCATTACTTCAAATGTTTCCAAGCGTTCAATTTGGATAACCTTGTTTAATTTATGCCATCTATGCAATAATATACAAATAATGCACAGTGGTGAGTGCGTTGGGACAGTGCGGCGCACTCTGAGATGGTGCGGCGCACCGAGGCGCAACACGCCGAGTGCGCCGCACCATCTCAGAGTGCGCCGCACTGTCTCAACGTCACGAATATCACACTGTGCATTATTTGTTTTATAAGACACGTCATAGGTATAAAATATTTTACTCACCATGAAAATTTGCCTCAAAACAGCAACTTCAGTCCAAAGTCCAACACATTTACATTGAAGACTCAGTCTCAAACTTGTAAGGAACACATTTACATTGAAGTCTCAGTCTCAAAATTGTAAGGAACATATTTACAGTGTCTAGTTCTGTACAAAGCGGACGCCACAACATCTATTTGTTATAGATGTGTATACCTCACAGTTACTGAAATTAAACTGAGGTCGACTGCTAGTTTCACACAGCTGTGGTGACCCCTGGTTCTGAGTTTGAATTGAAACACGCTGAAAGCGGCGATATTCATGAACTTGCTGGCTGTGCGGAGAACCACTTGAAACTATGGTGGATTGGTCTTCCCTCGTGCTGGTACAAGCAGTGCTTATTTCATTTTCAGTCTGAGTGATAACAGTTTCAGATTGATTTTGAGGTCTAAGAGGAGTGTGCACTGGTCGATTTCTGTTAGGTGTGTTCTTGACATCAGATCGAGAGAAACATTCAGAATTTAAGGAACTGGTTGCTTTTGAGTTCGATGGAGACAGGTTCGCTGCTAACTGCATCGACATCTCACGTTTCCGCTCCCCACTTGTTCTGCTGTAGTGTTTCAGAGATGATTCACTGCGATGTCCACTCACCGCCATTATTTCACGGGATTCAAAGCCTGCGCGGTCCAGCGAGTTAATGCATCAGCCCGGATGGAGTGAGTAGTGTAGGTTTGTGCGCAGCCTGCATTGGTGGATATGGTGGAAAGTGTCCAAATTATCGGTTTATGTTGCACAGTACCTTTTCCTTCTTTTTTCAGCTTGACCATCACTGCTCGGAAGACTTTGTTGCTTTTGGGAAATTTTATTGCAGATATCAAAATCATGATCGTCGACAAAGCGTCGTTGCACTGCATAGCGAATTGCTTGCATTGACCGCTTGGTAAAATTTGAGCCGTCTTCTTTGCGTATCGCTGGATAGAATGTAGACAAGAAAGTGTCCAAACTTTCAACAGAAATGTTCTCCAAGTTTGTAGCAGTATATCGAGCAAAGCTGTCCAATTTTGAACATCCAAATTTTAGAGTCCTCTTTGTACTTTTAGAATCAGTTCCGTCCACCAAGTCGGTTAATTCTTGCTCAGTAAGCAATCGAAACTTCGGCTCGTTGCAGGCAGCCATTTTTCACCACAGCTCCAGGGTCGCAATTACGCAATACCAAACAAACCAAAATTGCAATCGGCCAAGCGATCGCCAGACTGGTCGTGTATTTACTGTACTGATTGTATGGGCTTAGCTGGATTGATCGTCTGCCGTTTTGTGCGCTGCACAATACGCGAGTGCTTGCTGCGCGAAATCATTCAATGAACACGTGACTCGAATACGCATCTCCTATTGGCTACATTCTTGAACCTGTCTTATAATAAGTATTAAGCCAATATTTATTTTGATGGAATTTTCTTGTAATGTGATCTTTAAAAAACAGATGAAATACGGTACCGTAACGTAATTCTCATCGATCGCTCGAAATTTCGTTCGGTGTACATGTATGGTGCCGGCCGCGCGCCCGCGTATCTAAATAGACTACTAAGTGATTCAAATTTTATGCATACTTTTGAAACAAAGGTTGTTCTTGACAACCTGAAAGCTTGCCAGAGGCTTGTCAGACATAGCAACAAGTAATGTATGCAAACTGGATTCCAAGTATTGTAGTTTATTCATTAATAACAGGTTAATGGAATACCTCGTTACTAGGTCCCCAGGAAAGAAACATCCATAAATGTGAATCACTTGGTAAACAGGTCTATTGCCATATAGCTACGCGCGCATTGCATTACATTGTACGCGCATTGCATTGCATTAAGCGCGAGCAGAACTATTCCTGGTCAATAGTTTTCACCATACCGCCCGGCAGTCCGTAGTGAATTTCATGCCCGCAAATTTGAACAATCAGAGACCTAGAATCTCGACATGAGGTATATAATAATTCATAGGCCCACTCAATATTGGCTATACCATAGGCATAGTCACACGGCAAAACCGACACTAACAATTAGTTAGGTGTGATCTTGTTTGTTGGGGGGGGGGGGGTTCCGTAGTTTTAGATATTTCTATCTTCGTTTCCACAGAGGGACACATTTAATTTCTTTAAAATATCACAGGTTAATAGACCTATAATAAACATTTCAAAGTGTAAGTGGGTGCTCGTTATTCCGAAGGTCTATTCTGAACACACATCGTCGGGCTCGGACAATGGATTGGGGGGATCTTTTGTCTGGCGGACAAAAGACGCCCCCAATACGTTGTCCGAGCCCAATGTTCCGAAGCCTTTGCAAATATAAGGTCCCTAAGGCTCATTTCATATTTTTTTTAAATTATGAACCTTTGGAATATCGAATATCGAAAACCGACCCACTAACCCTTTTTAAGACCCATGTTTATACATCAAATCATAAGTGACCCGAAAGACGAATAGTAGCGGATTTTAAGGGGCACAGCCACAACCAACCACCCCCTTTGTAAAATGCCACCCGAAAGTTGTATTGACCATATTTTGTATGATTGGAAGGATTGGAGTAAAAAGATGCCACAAAATCGTAATTACAAAATTCCGAATCCGAAGGGTATAAAACACGGGTGTACTGTAGACACGCATAAGTATCCATTGTTAGTGGGGGATGATCTATTCATCATGCATCTTTAAAGATTGCTCTAGCAAACAAAAGGAAATCAGGTCATTGATGTTATGAAAAGAAATAATTTATGCGGACAACCTTCAAGTTGTTTTTATCCATATGCATACCTTACACACCTCAGTCCATTGTGAGACGAATAATGAAGTTATTTTTGCCATTTTCTTTAATCATCATGATCGTTGAGCTACACATATGGGAATTATTGAGGTATATACCTCTTGTCAATCTCGAATGATTTATTTTTAAGAATAATAATCAACGTCGAATCCAGGGGACACGAAGGGGGGGGGGGGGAGGGGGATGATATGCCTCGGCCGGCAAATCCATGATATAAAGACGAATTTGATAAAGAACAAAAATATGTGCAAAAATTTGTTATTGTGTGTATGTCGACCATTCTTCTTCTTTTCTTCTTCTTTTATTTTTCTTCTTCTCCTCCTCCTTCTCTTCCTCCTTCTCCTCCTCCTCCTTTTTCTTCTTCTTCTTTTTCTTCTTCTTTTTCTACTTCTTTTTCTTCTGCTTTTTCTTCTTCTTCTTCTTCCCCTTCTTCTCATCCCTCTTCTTCTTCTTCTTCTCCTTCTTCTTCTTCATCTTCTTTGTTTTCTTCTTCTTCTTCTTCTTCTTCTTCTTCTTCTTCTACTTCTTCTTCTTCTCCTCCTTCTCCTCCTTCTTTTTCTTCTTCTTTTTCTTTTTCTTCTTCTTCTTCTTCTTCTCATTCCTCTTCTTCTTCTTCTTCTTCTTCTTCTTCATCTTCTTCTGTTTCTTCTTCTTCTTCTTCTTCTTCCTCTTCTTCTTCTTCTTCTTCCCTTGTTCTTATCCTTCTTTTTTTCTCTTCTTCTTCTTCTTTGGAGGCACCAGCGTTTTTCTTAGTGCTCCCGAGTAAGTTTGTTTTTCGGGTTTTAGACCCTATTGGTCATTTATCTTTCTGTATTAATAGGTTGGTGTTACTTATATCGACCATCTAGGCATAGTCCACCCTTGTAGTATTAATTTTGGTAACATTTTGAAGTATTTTTGAGTGTTTTGTAAACATTGTTTTTAGCTGTGCCATTATGACCAGCGCATCAGTGTCTGCTCCCCCGGGCCAGCCCGAGGCGAGCGCAGCGGCTGCGTCCGCTAAAGGTAGACCCGTTCCTGCTAACGAGCCGTTCCACTCTATTAGCAGTAATAATGCAGTTACATTCAGTACAGAACCAAATATCTCTATACAATCGTATATTGTTAGTCTTATTGAGAACATTCCCGCCAAGCGAATTCTATCTGCATCGCGCATCAGTAACCATCGCATAGCTGTCTATTTTGACACACAAGAGTCCATGCAATATGCTGTTGCCAAAGGTTTTGTTCATAATGAGAGTTTCATTCCAATCATGCCTTTAGTTCTTCCAAACACAAAGCTTATTTTTTGTAATGCTTATCCGGAAGTTCCAAATTCTGTTCTTTCTAAACAAGTAAGGTTGTTTCACCCATACGACAAATCCCTCTTGGTTTCAAAGAGAAACAATTAACTCACGTCATGTCATGTAGACGCCAAGTACAGGTACTTATGAATGACAATACCACCCCACCTGATTATATTAATTTTGCACATGCCGGTTCCACCTATCGTGTTTTTTTGTCAACTGACACATATATGCCATATTTTGATTGCGGTGAGATAGGTCACATGAGCAGGAATTGCAAGAAGAACAAACTTGAAGAAAGCCCACTTTCTTCGAGTTTGTCTTGCTCCTGCTCCTGCCCCTACATCCACGCCCAACCCCCACAAACCCACCAGCAGGACAAACGCCCCTAGACCATCATCCAGTATCGATCCCGATAGCAATCCCGATGTGGTAACAGAAAAGGGACAACCCAGGAACTGTGGTGTGACCCCACAAGTCCAACCCTCTGGCAAACCTGCTGTGAAATCCCCCACGCCCTATCAGGCTTTTTTTCGGATGTAATTACTAAAAGGAAACAGTCGACAGAACTCCCAACTACTAATAATATTTTCACCGTGCTTGCATCACTGACCCTACCAAAGAACTAAAGAGGAAATTCCTTCCCCTGCACGAGCATCAGAACCCCCTTCCCCTTCATCTTCAAGGTCATCTGTCCCTTCCACCCCAAGTTCCATACAGGTTGACACTGATCCAGATCGGTCTGATGATAGTCAGACATCTGATGATGAGTCAGTTGATTGGGCTTCTTCCCTCCCATCAAGCCAAGGTACACTTTCTAATAAAGTTCTTGCGTAAAGTAAAGGGAAGAAAAAACCCACTAGAAATAGCGAAGAGATTTACGCATAACATCCCAGGTCTACTTATGGGGTGTTGCAAGAAAGTTGCGATTGATTGCAAGTTGCAACTGATCGGTACTGACCAATCAAAATCATTGTTGAGGCTTCACCCTCGTGACGAAAAATATACTTGGCACAGGAATAACTCTCATAATATTATTGGGGCTTCTACAGCAAGATTGGCCCGTTTTTATGCTTCATACGGCTTGATATCATCCTTATGTTCCTGTAAAATTATTCCATGTTCACTTTGTGATCATTCCGCCATTCATTTAAAATATAAAAAATACTCCAACATTGAAGAAAGGGTGCGCTTTTTGGCACTTTAATAATTTGATAAGAAGATAAAAATTATATTCATATTGTTATTAAATTTTGGTCAAACTGGCGACAGCAAAAAAATCACTTTCAGGATATTTGTATGTGGTGGGACTTTGGGAAAATTCATATACAATCTATAACACAGATAAATGGCCGGAGGATAGCTGGAGAAAAAAGAGAAGCTCTTATAAGTATAAATAAAAAGATTGATGAACTGCAATCAACATCTTTTTTCACTCCAGATATTCAACAAGCATTAATCAACCAGAGGCGTGAATTGAATAATATTCTTAAAAATCAGGCTAGGGGCGCTTTTGTTTGGATCGCGTTTCAAACATATAAATGAAACTGACACGAGCTCTTCTTCCTTTTTTAATTTAGAAAATAATAATTCATGTGCTAAGACAATATCCAGAATTCGAACCCCTACAGGTGATTTGTTAGAAGATGAAAAGCATATTAAAGTCTATGTTAAAAAGTTTTATAAAGAGTTATATAAAGAAACTTTAATAGATCAGGAAGCACTTTCTGACATTCTAGTTAATGTTAGAAAGTTAAATTCAGTGGATGCTAAGGAACTTGATTCTTTTACTTTGGAAGAAGCAGATCCTGCTCTTAAACAAGATCCTGCTCTTAAACAACTGAATAAAAATAAGTCACCTGGATTAGATGGATTGTCCTTAGGATTTTACCAAACGTTTTGGCCTATTCTTAAGGAGGACTTTTATTCTGTAATACAGCATTTTATTATTTCAGGAAATCTCCCGGGCTCTTTTAGTAAAGCTGTCATTACGCTAATCCCCAAGAAAGGGGACCTGGTTGACATCACTAATTGGCGACCTGTTTCCCTCCGCAATGTAAATTATAATTTTTTTTGCAAAAATGCTTGCAGATAGACTTAAACAAATTATTGGTGATTTAATTCATGAAGATCAAAGTTATTGTGTCTTAGAAAGAACAATTTATGATAATTTGCATCTAATACGAGATGTTATCAATTTTGCTAATTCTAATAATATTCCCCTTGCTGTTATTAACTTAGATCAGAAGAAGGCTATTGACAATGTTAGCCATTCTTACTTGTTTTCAACAATGGCAGCAATGGACATAGGAGATTTTATTTCGTGTATTAAATTATTGTATCATAATGCTGAAGGACTAGTAAAGATTTGTCGATCTCTTACAGCACCTTTCCCCTTTCAGAAAGGTATTCGACAAGGCTGCCCTTTATCAGGCCTATTGTACTCTATAGCCATTGAACCTTTTCTCAATATGCTGAGGGCCAAGCTAAATGTACATAATTTTTCTATATGCAATGGCAATAGGCCTATGAATGAATCAGTGTCAGCTTATGCTGACGACATATCTATCTTTGTCACCTCCAATCAAGGTTTTGATATTTTACAAAAATCATACAATTTATTCAGTAAATCATCTAATGCTTGTTTGAATCATGAAAAATCACAGGGTCTCTGGGCAGGGTCGTGGTCTGGACGCAAAGACAAACCTCTCGATTTTAAATGGAATAGTAATGGGCTTATTTTTCTTGGAATTCTTTTGGGTAATAGCAATAATTATATTAATAAAATTGGGCAGTGTGTAAGGAAAAAATTAAGAAAGACACTTTTGAGGTGGACATCCCTTTCTTTTGCATTATAAAGGCAAAGTGTTAGTAGCTAACCAACTAGCTGCTTCTAAAACTTTTCACTGTCTAGATATTTTGTCTCCCCCGCAGTGCGTCTTCCATGAACTTCAAGATATGCACGTGAATTTTGTATGGTCAAACAAAAGACATTTTTTAAAGAAAACACTTTTGTATTTAGAGCCAAATAAGGGTGGATTAGGCCTAGCTTGTCTCCAAGCACGTCTACTTACTTTTCGTTTTAGTTTTATTCAACGATTCCTTAATTTGTGCTTGCATCCAGCATATGCGCTCGGTTCATATAATTTGTGTAAATACAAAAGACTCAGTTTTGATGTCCAGCTCTTTTTGATTGAGTTGGAACCTAATTTTTTTAAGTATTAGTTGCTTGGAGAACCTCGGGAGTACAAGTCTTAGCTGCGGCCTCAATTAACCACGTGTTGAATATTCCTTTAAATTACCCTTTTATTTTCTGGTGAGACAGATGATACAAATACCTACCCTGCACGTCTGTTTGTATGTGGAATCAAGCTCGTTAAGCATATTATAAATCCAACTGATGGCACCTGGCTTCAAGCAGATGAATTCATCTTCGACGACCATCCATCCGCATTCTAAGCAACTATCTCTCCCGCCTGCATGCTGCACTTACCAGTACCTTTTCTGCATTATTCACGCATCACGGACTTCGACTTCGACCAGTCTCTGTTTTTCACTGCCACAATCAACTCCCCATACCAAAGACTTTAAATAGTATCAAGACAGATTACTCTGACCTACTTCCGTAATACATTTTGGAGGCATAATTTGCTGTGTTAAAAACAGACTCGGAAAAATACGTTCTCCATAGGTATAACACGTGAAAAGATGTCTCACTTTTCTTGATATTTCATACCTTACTCTTAATCTTTTTGAAGTCTGATTGTTGCACGAGAAAAAGGATGGATAGTTAAAAAAACATTTCTTGAACCTTTTTTGTCAATAAATGCCGCTATGAATCCCTTGGATCATGCCTGCTTTTTGACAGAGTCATCTGCCATAGGGTTAACACGTGAAAACATGGATTTTAAAAATGATTATAGTTCCTCTAGTATTACCTTGTATTTAGTCCAAATGTGGCTTACATGTAATTTGAGACTCTGAAAAGGCTTAATGAAGGCTCAAAAGGTGCAAGGGACCCCGCATAAATCCCCGGGAATATGCATGCTTTTGGCCTTCCATCTCCCATAGGTTAACACGCAAAAACGGGAATTTTTGAATGTTTATAATTCCCGCAGAATTAAATCAAAATTTTGAAAAATGTGCCTTGAATAAAATTTAAAGCTCTGAAAATGTATAATTAAGACTCAACTAGTTGAATAGACCCCGCATAAATCCCCGGGAATATGCATGCTTTTTACAAAAAAAAGTCTCTCCTGCCATAGGTTTACACGCGAAAACAAGGAATTTTAGGATGATTATAATTCCCATAATTTTTATTTGAAAATATAAAAAACGTGATTTACATGAAATTTAAAGCTCTGACAAGGTATAATTAAGGCTTGATGAGTCCAGTAAACCCCCCATTAATCCCCGGGAATATGCATGCTTTTGACCAAAAACGTCTCGCCTGCCATAGGTTAACACGCGAAAACAAGGAATTTTAGGGTGATTATAATTCCCTTTGTTTTTCTTTGAAAATGTAAAAAATGTGATTTACATGAAATTTAAAGCTCTGATAAGGTATAATGAAGGCTCGATGAGTCCAGTAAACCCCCCGTAAATCCCCGGGAATATGCATGCTTTTGGCCTTCCAGCTCCCATAGGTTAACACATGAAAACAGGGGTTTTGAAATGATTTTAATTCCCCTAGTATTTATTTGAAATTATGAAAAATGTGATTTACATGAAATTTAAAGCACTGAAAGGGTATAATTGAGGCTCGATGAGTCCGATAAACCCCCCATAAATCCCCGGGAATATGCATGCTTTTGGCCTTCCAGCTCCCTTTGGTTAACACATGAAAACAGGGGTTTTGAAATGATTTTAATTCCCCTAGTATTTACATGTATTTGAAATTATGAAAAATGTGATTTACATGAAATTTAAAGCTATGGAAGGGTATAATTGAGGCTCGATGAGTCCAATAAAGCCCGCACAAATCCCCGGGAATATGCATGTTTTCGACCCAAAAAAATAATTTGCCATACTACACGTGCATTCCAAAAATTTTTTATCGATGACCTAATATGGGCGCGTACCGATCACGTGAGTCGACGACATCCAATGAGATCGTGCACTAGCAGACGACCATGTAGCAGACGTACGTCCGCCCGAAAGCAAACCCAGCCTGGCTGGTTAGAAGAAACTCTAACTAAATTCCAGTTCACTATTATATTTCTAATGTACCAGATCAAAATTCAATGTGTTAAATTCATAAATTCGTATAATCAATGTTCTATCACCGCATTACGCCTAGCCTAATGGCTGATGTTCATGCAAGCAGCATGGAATAGCTGAGCGGAATAGGTGCATGGACATGATAGGTGTCCGAGCACTATCTAGGCTTGGTCTACCCTTCTGCGATCCCGATCAAGGTGGTGGCGTTGCCGGTGGCGTTGCCGAGGATATGTCAGTTTGCGAAAACTTGGCTCTTCAAGTTTTTTTGCTTGCTGTTCGTTGTTTGCTTGTCTTTGGCACCGACAGCCCCGAGAGACCTACAATGTAGTGTGTGTGTGTGGGGGGGGGGGGGGGGGGGCTTCTGAACCCTGTTATGTATATGAGTCTGACACTGACATTCTATGACAAGGGCGAATGTGGGATGTAGTAAAAGGGTGGGGGGCACAAAATTAATGCAGGGCTGTCAAAGGAGAATTGTATTTTTCTTCTCGCCAGCTCTCCAAAAGTCAGTTGGGGGATTTTTCGCCAGCCCTCCAAAAGTTGCTCAGTGGGGAGGGGGGGGGGGGGGTGGTAAAAAATTTTCTTCTCGCCAGCCCTCCGAAAGTCGCTCAGTGGAGGGGTGTAGGGTATCAGATTTATGAGTCCACTTTTCCTCCATAATTCTCTGACAAGCAAAAAAAGTTATCAGTTCTAAAAGGGGGATACAATTTTATTTAAAAGTTTCCTAAATCCGCCACTGATCCATGCCCGGACTGTCACGTCAGTCTTGCGGGGTGGGCCTTTTTACAAGTTTTTCTCGAAGGGTTAATAGAACGACATTGTTAGCCTCTTGGGCTTCCAAACAAAATTTGGTGCTCGATCTGGGTTTTTTCACAAATAGGCAAGAGCCCGTATATGCCAACTTGGGTTTCAAGAAGGGAGCCGCGGCCGATTCGCCTTCTCTTGATCCGCCCCTGCTATTCTGTCATGGATGTGAAGAATATGATTGCATATAGTGTTAGTTGTCGATCTCATTTAATTGAAAGATTGGGGGGGGGAGCAATAAGAGATCATTTTTATTTGTATTTTTTTTTTTTTTTTGTTCGAATTGCTTTATTTTTACTGTTTGTTTTTGTTGGTGATGGCTTCGGAGCAAGCCCCTATACTGTTTTCTTCGCCTGTCGTCTTACATTTCTACAGCAGAATATTACAAATAACTTACCGTAAGTTGGTTATATTGGTGGCTTATCCAGGAACGCAGGGAGAGGGGGAGGCTCACGCCTGACGAACAAAAAAAATCATCAGATGCATTCTATTTTGAATTTTAGGACAAGCAAGGAAAAAAAAATTCAGATTCTTTCTGTGCGGGGGGGGGGGGGGGGCGTACACATTTCCTTTCATTCGATGTGTAACTAAGATATGTCAGATTTGGTTTTGGCTGGCACATAGGGGGCACGTACATTCCCGGATATATAATCGACATGTACCACAATATATACGCGTGCTTTATTTCGGCACTGAGCACTCTTCGTATTAGCCTTTCGACAAGGCCTCGTGACTTGGCTATTTTCCTCGTCATGCTGTGCCTGAGATGAGACTAGCCGGCCCGGGTGAACGCGCGATCGAGCGACTTTAGTCGCGAGGCCTTTTGGAACCTGGGTTTCCATCGTCCGATATGAATTCTTCACGAGTTGACATTCGTATGCTAACACGCCTACCGAGGATTATCGACCAATCACAACGGTATCTGCGGGGCTTGCTTTCCATGATTGGTGTACTAGTAGCTTGCACAGGCCGCTGCGCCGCGTGGCGAGCGAGCTAGCTCGAGTTGAAGGCGAATTTGCATACCAAATTTATGCTGACGTCATGCGAATATACGGTCGCTGATTGGCTCCTACCTATAAGGTAGCAGATCCTCGCTAGGAACAAAGGATAGCATAAGAAATACAGGCCAGGTTCCAAAAGGCCCTCGGACTCACGTCGCTCGATCGCGCATTCACCGGGCTGGGCGGCTAGTCTTGTTATGCAGCCACTACTAGCTTACTTGCCGAGAAAAATAGCCAAGTCACGAGGGCCTTGTCAAAAGGCTATCTTCGTATTTAAACTCTTTGCCCATACTCCGCAACGATCGCTAACGATACAAATGTACAATTACTTCGCCCACTAAAAGCCTATATCGCATCTTTAATCGCTCTGTCAATTGTCATCTGTCTACATCACAAACTCACTGGCATGGTTCTGGAATCCTCTCTCAGTTGACACACATTAAAGGGAGTGGCAAGTCGTAATCCATGGGCCTGACCAGTTGGCCTGACCAGTTGGCCTGACTCGGGGAAATTCGGATACAATCAGGTCCAATCGTGCGCTACCGAAGGAATGTTATTGCCGGATTCCTCGCGCGATCGTTAACTCGCATCCCTCCATACGCAACCGACCAATGAGATTCAAATACTGGAATAAAGAACGCGCGATCTTGTTTACTCAAATTTGGGTCAATGTGCGAACTTTTATTAGCTGCGCACGATAAATTGAAGTCGCTTTGAACTTTGATCCAGAGAAAGGAGCAGCCAACTGTAAAAGCGCCCATAGATTGCGACTTGTCGCTCCCTTTAAAGGGATACTCAACCGCAGATTGTGGACGTTTTAATGCCGCAAGAGGGCACCGTGATCGTGACCTGATCATGCCGTTGACCCGCGGGGCGCAAACCTCGGGTAGACTGGTCGCCGTACAAACATGCACGCTCCGCCTGAGCTCGAGTTCTCGTGCGAGATTCGGTCGGCTTCGTGCAGTCGAAATATAATCCCACTTATTCCAACGGACGCGTTCGACGCACAAACTTTGTGTACGAGTGAATGGGGCTTACGCAATCCTGACTTTCCCCACTGCCGCCCGGTGGCGTATCCCTTTAACTGGACTGAAATATACCAGCTGCCAACAGAATGTTATGTTATGTTATGTTACATTGGAAATGCAAAGGACCAATACAAACTTGAATATATTCAAGTTTGTATACAAACTTCTTCATAACGTATTACCATCTCTTCCAGTACTCCATCACCTTAATCCCGATATCCTTCCTTGGTGTGGATGGTGCGGTGAGAGGGGAACAATTATTCACCTTTTTATGCCTCCGCCCACCGAAGGTGGGTGCCGGAGGCATTATGTATGGAACGCCAGGAGCGCAACTTAATTCAACGCAGCATTTTACACTTGACATTAACATGTAATGAAGTGATGACAATTGAAATCCAGTTGATGACGTTAACAATTAAGTTGATGACGCTTTTGAAGTGATGTGAGGAAGCCATCATTGCATCAAGCGTAATTTGTAACACAGTCAACTCATTTCTTATCATGTTAACTTTTTTGCACGTTTGGCGCGCAACGGTTCTCGCCAGGAACGCAACTTAATTCAACGCAGCATTTTACACTTGACATTAACATGTAATGAAGTGATGCCAATTGAAATTCAGTTGATGGTGTTAACAATTCAATTGATGTTAAAAATTAACTTGATGACAGCTTTTTAAGTGATATGTGCTTTTGCAGTGATGGCAAGTTTTGAACTGGGGTTATGTTCAAACTTGATGACAGTTTCTCAGATTGACGGCATATTTATTTAACGTTAATATGCAATCGTGTCAGCAACGTAATACCAGCGCCCTCTTATGCCAATTGTTGATCGATATAATGTATTGTCAACTCATTATAGTCGAGCGGTCAACTAAAAGTTAACGTCAACTAAAAAAAAAAGTTAACGTCAACGTCAACAAACACGCATGCGCAACGACTCGCGGGCGGGACGGCGGATACGGGGATCGGCAGATACTGTTCTAAAAACGGCCAAGAACACTATCTGCCGGCGAATCGTGTTCCAACCCCGGCAGATACCGTACCTATTTCTCTTCGGCAGATATCGTTCTTGCTATCGTTTCTCTGTACGTGGTACCAAAGAGTTTAAATACGAAGAGTGCTCAGTCCCGAATTATTGTGGTACATGTCGATCGGCCCAGAGGGAAAGGTTATAGTCTTAATCAAGATGTTTGTATTTTTTATTTTCTTTATTTTTTCTTCTTTTTCTGGACATCCCTTTTGGTAAAGCCGTAACTAAAGGGCATAATCTTGATATTATCCATTCAAATACAAACTTATGCCCCAAAACAGATAGGAATCAACTCTAACTGCACCAGGGAGGAGAGGGAGAAAGTTGGGGGGGGGGGGGGTTGAGTTAGGACTAGATGTTTGTATTTGTGTTAAAGTTATTTGCTGTGAAATTTCTATTAATATTTATGTTATGGGGGGGGTCCAAACATGTTCCCTGATATTAAGCTCTAAATGAGCATACACTGCGATATCCGACGGGAATGTCGAGAAAAGTTATTTAAAAAAAAATGAAAAAATATATGCAATATTTATTTTTCTATTAAGTCAGAATATTTCATTTAATATTATTTATGGAAATTATAGGGATTACAGACCTGTAATGTAAATTCATTAATAATAATAATAATAATAATAATTGCATTTATATGGCGCTTTATACGGGCTTATTCTTTTAAAAGTCAAGACAGAAAAGGCTTTAATAAAATGAGATTGCATGCAAGCAATTCCTTCTTTTTTTTCCTGTCCCCTTTATTTCTTTTCCTCGCTTTTTATACCCCCGCCAAACGAAGTTTGAAGGGGGTATATAGGAATCAGTCGATGGTTGGGCGGGCGGTCGGTGGGTCCATTGCAAATCTTGCGGATCGAACTACTTCCTCAGTTTTTGACCGAAAGTCATGAAATTTGGTACACACATTGGCTTTGGTGGGAAGATGTGCAAGACATATTTTTCGGATGAGTCGGAATCTGCGTTACCATGGTAACGGCATATTTATGGCAGAAAATCAAGGAAACACCTTGCGGATCGAACTACTTCCTCAGTTTTTGACCGAAAGTCATGAAATTTGGTACACACATTGGTCTTGATGGGAAGATGTGCAAGACATATTTTTCGGATGAGTCGGAATCTGCGTTGCCTTGGTAACGGCATATTTATGGCAGAAAATCAAGGAAACACATTGCGGATCGAACTACTTCCTCAGTTTTTGACCGAAAGTCATGAAATTTGGTACACACATTGGTCTTAGTGGGAAGATGTGCAAGACATATTTTTCGGATGAGTCGGAATCTGCGTTACCATGGTAATGGCATATTTATGGCAGAAAATCAAGGAAACACCTTGCGGATCGAACTACTTCCTCAGTTTTTGACCGAAAGTCATGAAATTTGGTACACACATTGGTCTTGATGGGAAGATGTGCAAGACATATTTTTCGGATGAGTCGGAATCTGCGTTGCCATGGTAACGGCATATTTATGGCAGAAAATCAAGGAAACACATTGCGGATCGAACTACTTCCTCAGTTTTTGACCGAAAGTCATGAAATTTGGTACACACATTGGTCTTAGTGGGAAGATGTGCAAGACATATTTTTCGGATGAGTCGGAATCTGCGTTACCATGGTAACGGCATATTTATGGCAGAAAATCAAGGAAACACCTTGCGGATCGAACTACTTCCTCAGTTTTTGACCGAAAGTCATGAAATTTGGTACACACATTGGTCTTGATGGGAAGATGTGCAAGACATATTTTTCGGATGAGTTGGAATCTGCGTTGCCATGGTAACGGCATATTTATGGCAGAAAATCAAGGAAACACATTGCGGATCGAACTACTTCCTCAGTTTTTGACCGAAAGTCATGAAATTTGGTACACACATTGGTCTTGGTGGGAAGATGTGCAAGAAATATTTTTTTGATGTGTCGGAAGCTGCGTTGCCATGGAAACGGCATATCTATGGCAGTAAATCAGGGAAAAATCTTGCGGATCGAACTACTTCCTCAGTTTTCGACCAAAAGTCAAGAAAGGCTGTTGTCTGGGGCGGGGGTATTAATCATCATCTTCAGTGATATTTCTAGTTTCTATTTTCTCTCACTATCTCCCCTTTTTCTTTTTTTCCTCCTCCTTTTTGGAGCCCCATCACCCCTAACCGGTTACCACTCACACAGATAGATATATATATATATATACAATGGCCACTGAGTAAGCGCGAAGGGGCGCCAAAAAGGGTAGAAATTGAGAATAAGAGGAGGGAAAGAAGAGTGAGAAAAGAGAAAGATAAAGGGAAAATTAAGGCAACAAAAAGAGAGGAGAAAGGAGAAGGGGAAAAAGGAAAAGAAAAAGAGAAGGGGAAACAGAAGAGGGGTATATATAATAAGAAAAGACAAAAGAAAGGAAAGAAAAATTAGTGAGAGGGGTGCCAAATTTACCTTAAACTTATGGGCACCATATTGATCTTAAAATTAGGTGACTGAGAGGTGTCATATTTATCTTAAAATTAGGGGGGCACCAAATGCATCTTACACTTAGGGAGGGGCGCCAAACTTGATATTAAAATTAGGGGCGTCAGATCGATCTTTGGGAGCCGTATCCGGACACCTACCCCCTGGACAACCACCCCCCGGATAACCTCCCCTAGGATAACCACCCTCTAGGACAACTACCCCCTAGGGCAACCACCCTCTAGGACGACTACCCCCCTAGGACAAGTACCCCCCGGATAACTACCCCCAGACAACTACCCCCTATGACAACCACCCTCTAAGACAACTACCCCCCCGATAACTACCCCCCAGACAACTACCCCCAAGGACAACTACCCCCAGGACAACTACCCCGGACAACTACCCCCGGACAACCACCCCCTAGGACAACTACCCCCAGGACAACTACCCCCCGACAATCACCCCCAGGACAACTACCCCCCGGACAACTACCCCCCGGACAATCACCCCCTAGGACAAGTACCCCCAGGACAACTACCCCCGACAACCACCCCCTGGACAACCACCCCCTGGACAACTACCCCCTAGGTCAACTACCCCCCGGACAACCACCCCCGGACAACTACCCCCAGACAACCACCCTCTAGGAAATGTACCCCAAATTGGACTTAACATCACATTGAACAAGATTGTGCTCGTTCGCTACGCTCGCTCGCCAAAATAGAATTAATATGGCCTTTAGCAAAATTCCTGCCCCGACCTGCAACAATAAAGCCCAGATAATACACCAAATTTTATTAAAAGAGAAGTGTTTGTTTTCGCTCATGCTTGCTCGCTTAAATTGTTCCTCCTCCAACTTCCAACAATGAAACTTAGTTTATCACATTAAAAAACAACAACAAAAACTAGTTTATATATACTATCATTTAAAAATAATTGTTTTTATTTTATTTTATTTTTATTTTTTTGTGCTTTTTTTCTTCAATGCATGAAGGCAGGTATTCCCATGTGCAATATCAACTCTCTATTAGATGTTTTGCATGATCAACAATTAAGGGAGGGGGGCCGGAAGGAAAACAAATATTCCAGCCGTTTGTCACACCCCCCCCCCCCCCCCCCATCATCACCCCTCTCCCTCACGCACTCTACAATTATGCAACTCGTTACAAAGCTACCAGCCAATCGAGTATTAAAGGAAACTAGCATTGTGGATTTTAAAAAATAGTATGGGGTATACAATCATGTTAAGATGGATGAGAAATTCAACTGTACAATGCACCATCAAACACCGAGTTTAAACACCCAACTTTTAAAACAAAAATGTAATACCAGGGGAAATCTCCCCTCCCCCCCCCCCCCCCCCCCCCCCCCCGTGATCATGGGTATAGACACGTTTAACTCACGTGATGAGGTGAATTTTATCATTATAATGCATCAAAATCCTATTTATAACCAGATTTCCAAAACGTTCTTACCGTGGGAGGTTGGAGTCTGGATACTCATTATATCCTTACTGATTGTTGGTCACCCCCACCCCTCCCCTCCACGTCCTCCCCTGGCCGAAAACAGTTTAAATGCCATCGAGTACCTGGGAGTTGTAACTGTTCGGGGGGATAGTTGACCTACATGCCATGGGTGAGAGTATGTTGGTTGTTGTCCGATTAAAAATTACCCTAAGTCGTTAATGTCCCGGTGGTAGTTACTTTAGGTGGTATTTGTCAAGAAGATGTCCTAAAGAGTGGATGCCCTAAGGGGTAGTTGTCCAGGGGGGGGGGGGGGTGTTTTCGTTTTACACCGTAGCGTAGGCAATTTCGCAAAAAAAAATCATGCTAGTGCTCTGGTGAAAGAGTCTAAGTCGTCAGCGCACATCCTGTAAAACTACTCTATGCAAGTTGTGCACGATCATACAACCAGCCTGGGAAGCTGAGAAAGGGGAAAAATGAAATACATAAGAAAACAGAAGTTAGAGATACAGTGGAAACTCAGTATAACAAAGGTCCTTGGGACCATCGAAATTGCCTCGTTATAGGAGGAATCTCGTTATATCAGGATTAAAAAACAAGAGATTATAAAGAGCATGGTCCGGAATATTATTACCTTGTCATATCAAAAATATTGTTATATCAGACCTCTTGATACTGAGTTTCCACTGTAGCTGGAAGGAAAAACAAAGAAATGCATGAGGAAAGAGAAGAGGATGTATGGAAGGAAAGAGAAGAGGATAGATGGAAGGAAAAACAAAGAAATACGTACATTAGGATAGTGGAGAGGATATATTTTCCTTGCATCTATCTTCTTCTCTTTCCTTTTGTATTTCTTTGTTTTAACTTCCATCTATCCTCTTCTCTTTCCTTCCATCCATCCTCTTCTCTTTCCTTATGTATTTCTTTGTTTTCCTTCCATCTATCCTCTCCCCTTTCCTTATGCATTTCTTTGTTTTACCTTCCATCTATCCTCTTCTCTTTCCTTATTTATTTCTCTGTTTTTTCCTTCCATCTATCCTATTCTCCATCCTTATGTATTTCTTTGTTTTTCCTTCCATCTATCTCTAGCTGCTCTTTTTAATGTATTTCACTTTTCTCATTTCTACCAACTTCCCATGCAGGCTGGTTGTATCGTGCACAGTAATATGTGCAGTGCATAGAGTAGTTACAACAGGGACCAACAATCAGTAAGGATATAATGAGTATCCGTTTTGGAAATCTGGTTATAAATAGGATTTTGGTGCATTATTATCAGGCGCGGATCCAGGGGGGGGGGGCACAGAAGCCCGTGCCCCAAAAAAACACCAAAAAACAAAGTAACAATAACAAAAAAAAAAAAAAACAATTCTTTTTAAAATGATAGTATATATGAAATAGTTTTTTTTGTTGTTGTTTTTTTTAATGTGATAAACTAAGTTTTATTGTTGGAAGTTGGAGGAGGAACAATTAAACGAGCAAGCATGAGCGAAAACAAAAACTTCTCTTTTAATAAAATTTAGTATATTATCTGGGCTTTATTGTTGCAGGTCGGGGCAGAAATTTTGCTAAAGGCCATATCAATTCTATTTTGGCGAGCGAGCGTAGCGAACGAGCACAATCTTGTTTAATGTGATGTTAAGTCCAATTTGGGGTACTTTTCCTAGAGGGTCGTTGTCCTGGGGTAATTTTACGGGGGGGCTATATTTTTTCTGTCAGGGCTTGAGCCACCCGACGAGAGAGGGCAGTATTTGAGCGTCAAGAGGGGTGACAATACGGTTTATTCCGTCAAGACTAGTCGGCATGAATATTCATGAAAAACAAATTGTAGGGATATACTGTAAAAGTGGATATTTTCGCGTGATTAATTTTTCGCGCTCGGCTGAGTAAAGTGAATTTTGCGTGTTTTTAATTTCGCCGACGCGCTAGGCTCATGGGCAAAAGATTACATAAACACAAATATTCGCGTGTTTTTATTTTCGCGCACGTTTCATGCTGCGCGAAATGCGCGAAAATTTCCACACCGCGAAATATTCCACGTTTACAGTAATAAAATGCGCGAACCAGTCACGCAGTTCCTTGTGTGGCGCATTCGGATTCACGTTGTGCTCGTCATGAAGGAATCACGAGTTCGAGCCTCGGCAAGCTAAGGGGTGTTAGAATTTAGGAAAGTATCATTGACAAAATTTTCCTTTGCTGAAATGAAGTAAGGTGAAACTGAGAGAAAATACAAGTCTTAAAGTTGTAGTCTCTCTCAAAGTCTCCAAAATGGGGCTTCTTGACGCTCAAATAGTGCACTCTCTTGTCAGTGGCGCAAATCCTGACAGAAAAATACGCGTCTGGGGGATTTTGCCGGGGGTAGTTGTCCTAGGGTGTTGTCCGGGGGGTAGTTGTCCGGGGTAGTTTCCTGTTGGGTAGTTGTCTTAGGGGGGTGTTGTCCTGGGGGGTAGTTGTCCTGTTGGGTAGTTGTCGGTGGGTGGGGGTAGTTGTCCTAGGGGGGTAGTCGTCCTAGAGGGTCGTTGCCTTAGGGGGTAGTTGTCCTAGGGGGTAGTTGTCCTAGAGGGTGGTTATCCTAGGGGTAGTTATCCGGGGGGTGGTTGTCCAGGGGGTAGGAGTCTTTGAACCCTTTGGGAGCACCAAACTGACCTGTAACTAAGGGGGCGCCCACTGATCTTAAATTTAAGGGCAACAAATCGAGATGTAACTTAGGGAAAAGTAAGGGTGTACCAGTGGCAAAAAATAACGGAATTAATTTAAAAGATATTCTATGTTCAAAGGAACATTGCTTTAATTAACCCCTCCTAAAAATAATAAAAATAACATAGTTCAATTAATTCTGGGTATTTTTAGGGATTTTCAATAATGCACATTTTGATTTAATCTGAATGTTAAATAATTCCTAATAATTTATTATTTTCATTATTAAAAGTTGCTGATATTTGGCAGATGTACATACCTCAGGGATGGGGGGGGGGGGCTTAGGGGCGCAATTCCAAATTAGGTATCCCTTTCCTTCGAAATTACCCTTTTTATTTATTTATTTTTATATCCTTATAATAAGGCAAAATCAGGTATACTTAGCTTTATCAACCTTTTTATAACTCTAATTTATTTGATGTTCTTGGGACAAATCCCATCAAGTTTGCTTACATCCCAGTTGCATTTCATGGAGAAAAAAAATATTGCCCCAGGGGCACTTTGAGGAACTTCCTCTACATGCTACTTAATTGATTTTAACAATCTGAAATTTGACATTATTTATGATCCGTATGATACATACGCACTTTCCGCTCGAATTGCCTGTTGAGTGAGATGATAATGTCATGATGTACTCAGGAGTATTACACGGGGTTTAAAATATCCCGCTTGCAAATCAATATAGACCTACAAAAAAAATATTCTGCTCGCGCTTCACGCTCGCATTAATCGTTACATACGCATCTTCTACATGATTACAAAAACTGCTTAGAATATTCAATTTTCATGTCTAAATACATGAAATATCAACACATTTCAGCTTGTGCTTCGCGCTGGCATTATTTACTCAGGCCTTATGAGAATTAATATCTTGTTTGTAAGAATAAAGCTAGGAGGTACTTAAAACTTCAGTGTTTAGGACTACCCCCTAAAGAACAACAACAAATATTATCTTTTAATAATGGCCAATTGTGGAAAGGTAGATGAAAATATTTTTTCTGCCCCCGCCCCTCCCATTGGCGAAAGCTGGATCCACCCTTGGTTAAAAATGACCATAATGGGTCCTTCCGTATATATATCCCCCGGGATTTACAATTGGGCGTTGTGCCGTGCGCATGTAAACCAAGCTGACGGGGCAGTTACAAATTGATTTGGGTGCGGGTTCGAGCCCCGGTCACGTCTTTCAGATGGTGACGTTAAAGTCGGTCCACACATTGATACACGTCTTAAAATCTAACTATTCATTCATTCATTTTCGCCAGTGCCACCAATTAGACACGAGAGTGTCTCGTACAAATCTGCCAATATACAATACACCTTATCTGCAGCGCCGTGGAACCAAATCCGCCGTGGAACCAAATCTGCAAACGTCAAACCCGGCAGATATGGTTCCGAGGTAGAACGATAACTGCCGTTAGGAACGATACCTGCCGGCGGATACGGTATCTGCCGGAGAACCGTATGTGCCGCTACACCGGCCCGCCCCGGCGCAGCGCGGCCTGCATGCCAGCTAGCTATAGCGAGCGAGCTCGATCGATCACCTGGCGAGTCGTTGCGCATGCGTGTTTGCAGGATAGTCAACTTTTATTTGACGTTAACCTTTAGTTGACATTAACTTTTAGTTGACAGCTTGACTATAATGAGTTGACAATACATAATATATCGATCAACAACTAACATAAGAGGGCGCTGATATTAAGTTGCTGACACGATTGCAAAGTAACGTTAAATAAATATGTCGTCAATCTGAGAAACTGTCATCAACTTTGAACATAACCCCATTTCAAAACTTGTCATCACTGCAAAAGCATGCAGATATCACTTAAAAAGCTGTCATCAAGTGAATTTTTAACATCATCAATTGAATTGTTAACACCATCAACTGGATTTCAATTATTATCACTTCATTACATGTTAATGTCAAGTGTAAAATGCTGCGTTGAATTAAGTTGCGTTCCTGGCGAGAACCGTTGCGCGCCAAACGTGCAAAAAAGTTAACATGATAAGAAATGAGTTGACTGTGTTACAAATTACGCTTGATGCAATGATGGCTTTCTCACATCACTTCAAAAGCGTCATCAACTTAATTGTTAACGTCATCAACTGGATTTCAATTGTCATCACTTCATTACATGTTAATGTCAAGTGTAAAATGCTGCGTTGAATTAAGTTGCGCTCCTGGCGTTCCATACATAATGCCTCCGGCACCCACCTTCGGTGGGCGGAGGCATAAAAAGGTGAATAATTGTTCCCCTCTCACCGCACCATCCACACCAAGGAAGGATATCGGGATTAAGGTGATGGAGTACTGGAAGAGATGGTAATACGTTATGAAGAAGTTTGTATACAAACTTGAATATATTCAAGTTTGTATTGATCCTTTGCATTTCCAATGTAACATAACATAACATAACATTCTGTTGGCAGCTGGTATATTTCAGTCCAGTTAAAGGGATACGCCACCGGGCGGCCGTGTGGAAAGTCAGGATTGCGTAAGCCCCATTCACTCGTACACAAAGTTTGTGCGTCGAACGCGTCCGTTGCCAAACGTGCAAAAAAGTTAACATGATAAGAAATGAGTTGACGGTGTTACAAATTACGCTTGATGGCTTCCTCACATCACTTCAAAACCGTCATCAACTTAATTGTTAACGTCATCAACTGGATTTCAATTATTATCACTTCATTACATGTTAATGTCAAGTGTAAAATGCTGCGTTGAATTAAGTTGCGTTCCTGGCGAGAACCGTTGCGCGCCAAACGTGCGAGAAAGTTAACGTGACAAGAAATGAGTTGAAGGTGTTATAAATTACGCTTGATGGCTTCCTCACATCACTTCAAAAGCGTCATCAACTTAATTGTTAATGTCATCAACTGGATTTCAATTGCCATCACTTCATTACATGTTAATGTCAAGTGTAAAATGCTGCGTTGAATTCAGTTGCGCTCCTGGCGTTCCATAATTATGTTTTCGGGTTGTCCGTCCGTCCGTCCGTCCGTCCGTCCCACTTCTCGTTACCGCGATATCTGAAGAATCATTTGAGGTAGGAACCTCTTGGTAGGAACTTGGTACTAGTATGTATCCCCATACGAAGATGAACTGATTAGATTTTGGGGTAAGTAGGTCAAAGGTCAGAGGTCACAGAGGTCAATTTACATGAAATTATATGAAATTACTTTTTTTTGGCACCGTTACCTTGATATCTCAAGAACTGTTTGAGGTAAGAACTTCAAACTTGGTACTAGTATGTATCCCTATACGAAGATGAACTGATTAGATTTTGGGGTAAGGAGGTCAAAGGTCAGAGGTCACAGAGGTCAATTTACATGAAATTACAGGAAATTCTTGGTTTTTAGCACCGTTACCGCGATTTTTGAAGAACTATTTGAGGTAAGAACTTCAAACTTGGTACCAGTATGTATCCCCATACGAAGATGAACTGATTAGATTTTGGGATAAGGAGGTGACAGAGGTCAATTTACATGAAATTACATGAATTCTTGGTTTTTAGCACCGTTACCGCGATTTTTGAAGAACTATTTGAGGTAAGAACTTCAAACTTGGTACCAGTATGTATCCCCATACGAAGATGAACTGATTAGATTTTGGGATAAGGAGGTGACAGAGGTCAATTTACATGAAATTACATGAAATTCTTGGTTTTTAGCACCGTTACCGCGATTTCTGAAGAACTGTTTGAGGTAAGAACTTCAAACTTGGTACCAGTTTGTATCCCCATAGAAAGAGGAACTGATTAGATTTTGGGGTAGTTTTACATTCTTATCACCATATCTCAACTAATTTGTATTCATGACTAGGAGGAGATAAGTTGGGTTATAAGGTGTAAGGTCAAATGTCAAAGAGGTCAGTTAACATGTAATTAGAGGCTTTTATTCTGGTTATCACAATATTTCAAGAGCAGTTTGAGCCATCAACTGAATTTAGGCGGAGGCATATAGGAGACGCATTCGCATTCATCTTGTTCTCCAATGTTCTGCCATACAACCAGCGCTGACGTTTCTACATCATCTTATAGTTCGTGTTCTTCCTGATACTAATTACACTTTGAACTCTACTGGGCCTTGGTTCCGCATGCTCGTGGGCGTTTTAAAGTAGGTATTCAAAGAAAATCACAAATATGGCAATTAATGTACCACTAGAAACTGGGAAGCTTACAGATGGCAATCGTATAAGTTTTATGTCAACTGCGTATCTGATGATTATAAAAACAACACAAATAAAAGCTCTTCTCAGCATCTGGAATATCCGAGGATTCGCCAGAAATATAGCGATGTTTTGATGTCGTCACACTCGGGATCGATCCTGCTTAAGCAGACGACGTCCTATAATGAATGAACGTAATTGCAATGCAATTATTTATCAAATTATAAAGAGTTTGGTGTATTTAAACATGACCTTATTTCACACCATTATAAAGGGAAAGTGAAACTGATTCTGATAGCTAAAACCGTTTGATTGTAAATACACAGGAGAAGGGTCAATGATCAATGAAATAAACCCCACTTTCAAATTGAAAAGCCCTCCGAATAATAGCAGGATGGTATTCGTTCCCTCTTGAAACGCCGAACATGCCCCGGTGCAAGCAGCTGAAAATACAATGGCGTCTTATTTTGTTTACAAGTGACTGATTCCTTTATTTTTTTAACGCTGCATTTTTCATCAAAATTATACCATACACGAAGTTAAGAGTGAGGCGACAGACTAACATTAAGACTGACGCTAGTCAAGTAAGAGAAATAAGTGAAGAGGAGATGACAAAACAGGCACTGAAAAATGTGTAAGATGTTATGGGACATCGTCTGCTTAGACAGGACTGGTCCTTCGTGTGTCGTCACACATCTCAGCAGCGTTCAAGGAGCTCTTCAGCTGCTATATCGGGGGCTGTATTTTACCGTTTTATAATTGATAATAATCATTAATTCAAATGTTTCCAAGCGTTGAATTTGGATAACCTTGTATAATTTATGCCATCTATGCAATAATAGGTATTAAGCCAATATTTATTTTGATGGAATTTTCTTGCAATGTGATCTTTAAGGCAGGTGAAAGTGAGTTCCAAAGCCTAGGTCCTACATAGAATACTGTTTTTGGAGTTATTGTAAGTCGTACTTTAGGCATATGAAAATCATCTTTATAACGTGTTGAGTATGAATGGATATCAGAATTGGCAAGAAAATATCTAGATAAGGATGAGGGTAATACATGAATACATAAACAGAGCCAGTCTAAATTTATATAAATCGAAAATATTCATGAGTTTTAGTCGTCTGAAAAGGGGCTCTGTACCGCGGGGGGGGGGGGGGGCACTCAACATTTTTTTAGGATGTGTGTGCCTCTGCCAATCTCAAAACAGGGGGCTAAGGAGCTAAATGGTTAATTGAGGAAGCTCATTTTTGAGGGTCTAAGGAGCGAAAGGGCTCATGGGCAGAGCTAAGTTTGAGGGTCTGAAGAGCTAAAAATTAGTTGGGAAATCCCATTTTGGAGGGTCTCGGGAGCTAAAACTAAAAGGTTCATGGTCAGAGCGAATTTGGAGGGTCTAAGGAACTAATATTATTAAAGTAGTGTATTAATTGACTGTTTTAATTGACTAAAATAATCTTATGTTTTGGTTTGATTTGGTAAATGTTAAGGTTTATTTCTTGCACCAAGATCAAAGCTGAATAATTTAGAATATACACAATTTACATTCAAGTCATAACAGAATCACATTGGAACCAAAACTTGTTTTAAAACTCAAATGGTGTACTGTATATTGTGACCGTTTCACTAAAAACCTATTTACAGAATAAAATTTCTCTGCAAAACAGAATGTCAGTATAATATACACAGGTGATTACATCATTAATCAGGTCCTTTTGGCTTTACAAAAGTATTCATCATTGGCTGTAGCATCGTCATATATTAATCCAACATCTTCTATTTTATCAGTTTATAGAGATCCTAAAATAGATACAGCAATTTGAAACATCACATAATAATAATAATAATAATATGAACATTTGTATTGCGCCGGTATCCAACATGAGAGATGCTCATGGCAATTTGAAACATCACATAATAATAATAAATAATAATATGAACATTATTTTGTATTGCGCCGGTATCCAACATGAGAGATGCTCATGGCAATTTGAAACATCACATAATAATAATAATAATAATATGAACATTATTTTGTATTGCGCCGGTATCCATCATGAGAGATGCTCATGGCAATTTGAAACATCACATAATAATAATAATAATAATATGAACATTATTTTGTATTGCGCCGGTATCCAACATGAGAGATGCTCATGGCAATTTGAAACATCACATAATAATAATAATAATAATATGAACATTATTTTGTATTGCGCCGGTATCCATCATGAGAGATGCTCATGGCAATTTGAAACATCACATAATAATAATAATAATAATATGAACATTTGTATTGCGCCGGTATCCATCATGAGAGATGCTCATGGCGCAGGTTATTATTATCCCCGGTCATTGGATTCTGGCACGCCCGCACACAGTGTATGCACATTCTCCATTCCCTGGGGAGCATTTTTCAATTTTGTTTAATTCAATTTGCAATATTTCAATAAAGATGATGATAATTTTCTTTTTAGTTGAGTAAATCAACTAAAAAGGGCAATGGACTATTTTTAAACCGTTTTGTTCGAGCTTGAAATTGATGATAAGTGTGCATACGGCGAAGGGATATGTTAGTGTGTTTTTTCTGAGGTAACCATGTCTGACAAAAAGGGTGATTTGAAAATGATTTTGCAAATTTTATACACAGTGCTAGTCTCCTCTCCTCAAGAGGTGGTAAGTTACACTTGACATGAATTTGTATATGAGATGTAATTATGCCCTAAAATGGTCTTACATACTCTTCGTTGTATTTTTTCAAGATTATTACTTTGCTGTACGGTAAGACTACTATGGAAAGCTGGAGCACAATATTCTAAAATTGGTCTAATATAACCTGCATATATTGTCACTAAATCCTTCAAAGGCAAATTGAATTTCTTAAGTTTCCTCAACATATAAAGATTTCTATTGCACCTCTTGACTAAGTCATCAATATGTAAATTCCATTTTAAATCGGATTTTATAATCACTCCAAGAATGTTAATACTTTGTACATTGCATAAAAAGTAACATGCAAAGTAAAACACTTTGAAGGATTGAGTGACATATATTATTTGATTTTGACCAGTATTGCACAGAATTTAGTATGGATTGTAGTTGTGAGATGTCAGTTGATTTACGACAGTGTACTAAGGACAAATCATCAACATATTTGAAATAATGTATAGGAATATTTTTACATAAACCATTAACCATAAATTAAAAAGAGAATAATAATAATAATAATAATACTGTTCTTGTATAGCGCATATCACATTATAATATAACGTCCCTATGCGCTTCCAAAGGGTTTGGGATATTATTACCCTGGCTTCAGCTCCAGCAGCCGTAATCAGCGCACAGTGCATTTCAAGGAATAAATCCTGCCAGGTACCCATTTACTACACCTGGGTGGAGAGTGGCAAATGTGGATTAATGTCTTGCCAAAAGACGCTAGTGCCAGGCTGAGATTCGAACCGTCAACCCTTGGATTGAGAGTCAAGTGAATGAACCACTATACCACGACACCTCCATGGGGCCAAGGCGTGTCCCTTGAGGGACACCGGCATGATTAACTTTAATATCAGACATAGTTCCATGATATAAAGTACTTTGTTTACGACATTCTAAAAAACTAATTATCCAATTTATTATCCAAGGTTTTATATGCATATTTATCATTTTTTTTTCAATTAGAATACTGTGATCCAAGCGATCAAATGCATTCCTAAAATCTGTACATACAACAGTAGACAATTAATGACTTATTTTTTTCTGCATGTTGATAAAGATAATGTAAAAGACCAACAAGATAATGCGATGTAGATAATCCTGGTCTGGTACCAAACTGGTATATATATCAATCTGTTTCTCAATGTCTTTCATAACCACTCACTCTTAGAAATGTTGGGTAAATGCCACTGGGTAAATGAAGATTGGGCATAGGTTGGTTAAATCTTGCTCAACTTTTACATGCATTTACCCAACATTGGTCAAAAATAAGAATGAAATTGGTAAAGTTTACCCAAAAGTTGGTCGGACTCATAAGGACCCTCATGTTGGGTAAAATTTTGGTAAAATTTTGCCCAATATTTCTAAGAGTGCTGAGCCATAAGAGATTACAGTAGAATTTTAAAAAACCTGAAGTTTAGAGCTTCCTATTAACACAGTTAGCGTTGACTCTTTATATGAAATAGAATAATAAGTGGGAATTCTCAAAAGCATTTAAAGAGGAAAGAAGTTTTTCCAGTTGGGCACATAAAATTTTCAAGGCTATTCAACAGCAACCAAATTAGTAAAGTCTCAAGAAAATTCAATTTCATGTTTGTTTATGTAAAAAAAAAATGTGTACCTAGATTGTTTTGAGGTACTAATAACAACCAGGGGCGTCGATTATGCGATGGCAAATAGATTCTATTATTTCCCTGCTTCATGTAACCGTGGAGAAGCTGGTAATTAAAAGGCGTTGAAAAACATATACAGTACTATTAGGCTGTTCCCCCCCCCCCCCCCCCACCCCATCCACCCCATCCAAAAACGGATCGACGCCCCTGATAATAATAATAGTGCCTTCTTGTATAGCGCTCATGTCCGTCACGCTCCTGGCGCTTCAACATTATTACCCCTGTCATGCATAGCTTAGCAGCCAAATATGTAGCGCTCTAGCACATCGGTACCTATTTACACCTGGTTGGAGAGTGGCAAATGTGGATTAACGTCTTGCCAAAGGACGTTAGTGCCGGGCTGGGATTCGAACCCTCAACCTTTTGATTAAGAGTCAAGTGAATGAACCACTATACCACGAAACCTCCACAGATAGCAACCTTACTCTTACAGCATAGGCCTACCATGCAAAACTGGAGTAGCTAAGTATTTATTTATTCCTCTCAGAATGTGTCTTCATTCTCAGTGGTAAGCCTTCATCTTCATCATTATCTTTTGTAGAATCGATGAAGTAGCGTCGTGTAGAGAAGCATTATCCTGTATTAACAAAAAAAAATCAGATACGCTCATCCTCACCCTCTTGATCTTTTCAAAGAGGATAAATACTACCTTGTTTTACTTTGTGCGGGTGACGTCAAATTCACAGCGGAAGTTACGAAAAGAGGTCAAATCATTCCTTTTGAAGAACATTCATATTCATAAGGTCCGGTCCAATCAAAATTGATAAATATTATTGGAGTATGCAAAACAAAAATGAATAATGCACAAGGTGTTTCTCGATACTTTTCGATATTTTTGGGGTATCGGGGGCTTCGGGAAAATGAAATGTTACCAAATGGGCGGGGCCGAATACGCTTAGCCTGAATGGTGACGCTACAGCTTATATGCAAATAAGGCACTCCGCGCGTGCTACCTTTCCGTCTATAAGTTTTAAAATGTCTATGGCTCTGATCAGGTTTATCAGAGCGCGTTGATAGAGAGAGTTGTGACACGCGCATATTAAGCCTACGCGTACGTATAGCCTCTAATCGAGGCGATGTGCTGCTGTTGATCCCCTTTTCGATCCTCGAAACCCGCAGAATCATCCTCTGATTATTGCACGGGAAGTCTTGCTTAGCACATAGCCTCTACGCACCCGTCAACGTTACTTGTTGTTTTCTTTGAAATCTTTCGTCAATTTTCTACGAAAATATTTCATGAATAATTCAGTTCCTTGTAGAGAAAATGAACAAATCAATAGCTTCTGTGACGTAGCGTGAAGAAACCGCTCAGCTGATTCCAAACATGGGGAAAGTAAAAATTTGTTATCGCAAATAGGACATGATAATTTCCACATATTTCAATATATAACCGTTATGGTTCCTTTTATTTGATTGGTTACACGCGCTGAGCAATAGAGTTCAGTCAACGGTTTACGTTTAAATCTATAGCTGTGTGTTAAAAACGTTAACGAGTCGTACTGCCCTATTTGGGAAGGTTGTTGAATGATGCATGCAGTCTCGGTCGTCTTGAATATATGAATATTGATGACGTTGACGGGTGATTAAAGGCGGCGTGCAGCAAGCTGCACGCTTGTGTCGACTTCCCGCGCAATCAGAGGACTATTCCGAGCGTTTCGAGGATCGACCTATATTGACAAGGCCTCGTAACTTGGCTATTTTCCTTGTCATGCTGTGCCTGAGATGAGACTAGCCGGCGACGAAAAGAATCAACACGGCCCGGGTGAACGCGCGATCGAGCGACTTTAGTCGCTAGGCCTTTTGGAACCTGGCTTTCCATCGTCCGATATGAATTATTCACGGGTTGACATTCGTATGCTAACACGCCTACCGAGGATTATCGACCAATCACAACGGTATCTGCGGGGCTTGCTTTCCATGATTGATGTACTAGTAGCTTACACGGGCCGCGCTAGCTATAGCTCGAGATGAAGGCGAATTTGCATACCAAATGTATGCTGACGTCATGCGAAGATACGTTCGCTGATTGGCTCCTACCTATAAGGTAGCAGATCCTCGCTAGGAACAAAGGATAGCATAAGAAATACAGGCGAGGTTCCAATGCGCTCGATCGCGCATTCACCGGGCTAGGCGGCTAGTCTTGTTATGCAGCCACTACTAGCTTACTTGCCGAGAAAAATAGCCAAGTCACGAGGGCCTTGTCAAAAGGCTAGGATCGACCAGGAGATCAACAGAGCAGCACAGCCGCCTTGATTGAAGGCTAACGCGTACGCGGTCTGGGCGTTGTGGCGTGCGCCTGTAATCCAGCTACCAGTGGAAGTTATAAACTGATTCAGCGGACCCAGGTTCGAGACTGAGTCACGTCTTTCGGATGGTGACGTGAAAGGTCGGTCCCAGACGTAAATAATCATATCTGATTGATACGGTTCCGTGACATTTGCTGCTGCGACAATTGCTCCGGTCTAACTTTGCTATGCTAATCCTAAACCTAAACCTAACCTAACCCTAACCCTAATCCTAACCCTAATCATAATCTTCACATTGTTCTTAACTAAAAAACAAATCATGACCTTGACCTTTACCTTTGACCTTTCGAGATATGAACGGAAGAGCAAATGTCGCGTCACCGATTGATACACGTCTGTAAAAACCAAATTACACACACACACCGCGGATCATGGAGCTCTCAGTAGTTCCCTTTCACGTACATTCTCTATGAGAGGGAACTTTTTGAAGCTCCATGAAATGACTGACCAATCAGAAGCGCCCTCCAGTGTCGGGACTCTCTGTATGGATAGCTCTGAGGTTTATGTTAGACTGCCCTCTGTGTTGACCCTCTTGTGCGTGCGGGCGTGTGTATGTGTGACTGTAATTTATTAATCATTTGTCTGTTATTTATTTCTTTATTTCTTTCTTTAGTTACTTATTTATTTATTTATCTATTTATTTATCTATTTATCCATTGATTGATTGATTGAGTCATTCAGTAGGACATTAATATATTTATTTGGTGTGTTTGTTAGTTAGTTAGCTAGGTTAGTAATCTAGTTAGTTATAATCAAAGAGTATAAATACGAAGAGTGCTCAGTCCCGAAATAAAACACGCGTATGTATTGTGGTACATGTCGATCGGCCGAGAGGGAAAGGTTATAGTCTTTATCAAGATGTTTGTATTTTATATTTTCTTTATTTTTTCTTCTTTTTCTGTACATCGCTTTTGGTGAAGCCGCAAAGGGCATAATCTTGATATTGTCCCTTCAAATACAAACTTATGTTCCAAAACAGATAAGAATCAACTCTAACTGCACCAGGGAGGAGAGGGGGAGCTAGGAGAGATGTTTGTATTTTTGTTGAAGTTATTTGCTGTGAAATTTCTCTTAATATTTATGTAACAGGGGGGGGGGTGGTCCAAACATATTCCCTATATGAGCAAAAACTGCGATATCTGACTGGAATGTCGAGAAAGTAAAAAAAAAAAGTAAAAAAAATAATAATAAAATCCTATCTTTGTTTTTCTAAATCAGAATATTTCATTTTGATATCATGATTTATGGAAATTATGGAGACTAGCAAAAATTACCCGTGGCACCATGGGGGGGGGGGGGGTCTTCTCCTATGTACAGTCCAAGTACCCATTCACATTGAAAGGCAATTAGTTTATTGATGAAACATATTTGAACAATTGATTCATAGCAGACTTCTCTTTAAATATAGATAGGAGGTTTAGTTTAATTAGCATTAGGGGTTAAACTGGGGGAAGAACTTGAATATCATTGCGGAGTGAAATCAAAATCTAACTATAGAATGGAAAAAAAAATGTATTGTAACAATCATGGTGTATTTAGTAAGCAGTCAAGAGGCAATTATTGTAATATAAAAATGTTATCATTACATGTATTGAAGGTTGACTAAATTAGAGAGAAAATGGGTGCTCTTTCCATGTAGTTTTGCCTTCTAATCACGAATCTGCCAATCGATTGTCCAAATTATGTCTCGTTTTGGCGAAAAAGGGGGAAAAGTAGAGGTTTTGGGACCGTTCCTTAAAACTCGTGAGCTGATTGGCTAACCTCCAAGTGACGTATTAAAAGTAAGAGGCACAAGATCTGCAGGCTGCAGCATATGATATTGTACACAGAATGCGGTATTTGACCCCACTGTTCAAGGGACAATTTATGAAAAAAGGAAATTAATCAATATTATCTTAGGAGTGAATAATCATTAGCAATATATTTTCTACAAGATCAGAAAACGCTTTTGCCAAATATACAGCTCTTGTTTTGTTTTTTAGCTTTTCTTTTGAACAATGTTCTCGGACATCTGAGCTTGCCGAACGAAAATTTTGCATTGGTCATAAACGCGTGCACAGCCGTTTTATGCGTCTGTATGTACTATGTCCTACGGCAGTGACTATGTTCCCCTCGTACATAGCGACTGGTGAACGCTTTTGGTTTGTTTATTTCACTTACGGCTTTTTTTTTTACTTCGCTTTACATAGTACGTTAGTACTGACTTAGATTTTGGCTGAATTCGAGTAACTTTATATAGAGAGAGGAAAAGTGCCCGCGATTCCGAGTTGGAGGACTTTTCTGAGCCATGCAGATACGAACTCTGATTTATTAGACCCGGAAGGCAAAGAAGCTCGAGTGGCAAGGGGAAATTCGACCATATTATATGTTTGAACCTCTCGCAGAATACGGAGAAGGGCCGTGGGTGAAGTAACTCCAGGGAGCTCCAACGCGTTGGAGCTCCCTGGAGTTACGGGTGAAGTAGACCGAAAATGCTGTCTCTCGTTCGTTAGGTCGTCTTAGCTAACGAACGAGAGACAGAATTTTCGGTCTACGGGTGAAGCTGCTAACTGCAGCTGCTGTCGTTGAAAAAATGATTGGAAGACTTGACTCCAAGTCTGATCTTTGGAATAGCTGAATCTTTTAGCTAGCTTATCCTTCTCTTCATGCCAAATTCCGAATACAGGCCAGGATCCTCAAAATCATCTTCGGCAAAGTGATCGCTGCAGATTGTACTCCACTCACTTGGCCGGCCCTTGCCACTGCCCGCGTGAGCTTTACATTATTTTGCGACCCACAATTTCCGTAGATTTTCATCTTTAGGAAAATGATGTAGGCTTACACCATCTTTAGGGGTCTTGCTACAGCCCGCAGCTATACACCGATTAGGCATTATTGATGAAACTGTGTCCCAAAATCAAAGTTATTGTGAGGAATTAAACACACGAAAATAAGCAATGCAAATGGTCGATGCGGTGAATATAATGCTCGGCACCGGGCTGGGCCTGCCGGGGGCCTCCGGGCGCGCACGGTATAGGTTAGTGGAATATTTTCCCTTACTTTTCATGCGTCACAGATCACGTGATCACGATGTCGCTTCGATGGGTTTTTTTTAGGGGCGGGGCTTATGACTGTGTAAATCAGCAAAAATGGCCTTTTCAAATGATTATAAAATATGACTGAATGCATAAAAAATTGTGTGATGGATATTTTTTGGCTCCTGATGACACCTTCCTACGAAAAATGGGCAATTATTTTTTTATTTTAGTGACCCTTTAAGTCGAAAATAAATGAGTAATTTACCCTACAACAGATTGCATTTGTTTGTAGTTTTCCAATTAAAGGTTGCTCAATCATAATATATAGTGGAATGTTGAAAGAAGCGAGAGAGAGAGAGAGAGAGTGATACAGTGGGAAACAGTGGTGGGAAAATGAGTGAGAGAGAGGCATATAGTGGAAAATGAGAGAGAAAGAGAGAGAGTGCTGTGATTAAAAGTGATAAGATTTGTAGGGCTTGCACTGGCATGTTTAGGTTTCAGGTATTTTTTTCCCTGTTACGCCACCCGGCGGCCGTGGGGAGAGTCAGGATTGCGTAAGCACTTGTACATAAAGTTTGTGCGTCGAACGCGTCCGTCGGACTACTAGGATTATATTTCGGACTGCACGAAGCCGACCGAATCTCGCACGAGAGCTCGAGCTCAGGCACTGCGTCAGTCTGAGCCCCACGGGGCAACGGCATGATCACGGTACCCTCTCGCGGCATAAAAACTTCCGCAATCTGCGGTTGAGTATCCCTTTAAGTAGTTATGCATTGAAGGAATTGATAAAACTCTTAGAACATACACTGAAAATGTATATCCTATGGAACTCGTACATTTTTTAAATGTTATATGGGCATCTTCACTTATTAAAATAGAATATTCAGTTTCCATTCAAATAAATAGCAATATATTGCATTGGCGGATCCAGGGGGCACTCCCTCCCTCCCCCCCCCCCCCCCTCCCTTTGGAAGAAAAGTTTACATTTAGACCATAAAGGATCCGCCCTTTTGTCGATTGTCCCCCCCCCCCCCTTTAGAATGAAAACCTCTTTTTTTTTCTTTCTTTTTCTTGTGAGAGAATTATGAAAGGGAACTTTTTTTTTTGTCGAACCCCCCCCCCCCCCTCCAACTAAGTGACTTTTCGAGAAGCTGGCAAGACCAAAAGAATACGGGTCTACCTTTTCCGAAAGTTGACAAACCTGCATTTGTGTGCCCCCCCCCCCCCTATACTAAATCCTGGATCCGCCCCTGATATATTGACAGGTGTATGTTAGATCAGTGGCGGCTTTAGGGGGGCACATCCGGCCCGCCCCCCCCCCCCCCCCCCTTGGAAGAACGAAAATTTTTCTTTCTTTCTTTTTCGATTTCTTTGCTTGTCAGAGAATTATGGAGGGAAACTGGACCCCCATACCCGCCACCCCACCCCACTCGACATCGAAGCCGAAATAGAACCGTTCCCGATTTCTGATGTGATGTGACTGAAATTCAGGTGCTAGTTGTACTTGTACCCGGGGGATGGTATGTCTCATTGTACCTTTACGGCATCCGCGTCCATGAAAACGAGTAAAAAGGGTTGTTTTTTCAACACCAGACAGGTAACCCGGGTATCTCGTTTAGGGTATTAAAAACAGGAAAATTCTGAAAATAGGGTATCAAATTCACGAGAAAAGATGCTCGAAAAGGGTAGAAAATTAAAATTTGACAGTATTCGGGAGACGGTCAGGAGCCCAACGAACAGCTGCATGATTTATGTTTAACCGGCTGTCGGCTGTCAATAATCTCGGGAATCTTCATTATTAGTATTGGTCTATTTTCTGCGGGATTGGGCTTTTTTCACTCGAATTCATTGAAATATTTCTGTTTTTACACGGGTTTTCTCCCCGGTTTTGGCGAGATTTTCGCGGTTTTGGGTTTTGTGCTATGGTTTTGTGAACGAACATACGATAGCCTGCCGTCCACAAACTGGTTAAGTTATGTGACTTTGTAAGAATATTTATCCATGTAATGAGGCAAAATCAAGGCAGACTGGACCAGGAAATAAGAAGGAAAAAAGGGGGGAATATTGAAATCGCGTCACAAACATGGTAAAACGTAGCTGTACTGTTCGATCCCGAATAATTATACATCATTATATCGCGCTATAAAGCTAGCTATTATTGTCAAAGCTCATTCTTGTACATGTACATAGTAGGTACTGTATTATATAAAAATGTTTCATAGAGCATGTAATTCTATGCCGAATACGAAAGAAAATGTTGAAACCTATGTATAAGACTTTTGATAAACTAAGTACAGTAAGTGTTTTTGCATGTATGTATCAACCGTGGTACAGACCATTGTCTTGTCATCATTCAACATAGTTCTGCATTCCTAACGTGTAACTTGCCCATGCAGGAGCTTAATGTTTTCTTTTATTTCATCATTAATTGAGTATATGATTCTTGTAGCTAGTGTACAAAATGATGATCATGTGTTTCAAAATTTTGCTGAAATAGAAATACATAGTATGTCATAAAGTGTAGCAATTATCTTTAATTTATCACATGTACATGTATATCACAACTCCAAGAAATATAAACATCCCAGAAGGCTTAGGGTAATATTGTTCATAAAATATATATTATGCCATCTTGTAAATTTGGTTTTTGGTGACTGAACCATGGATGTATAGTGTTGAAGTTTATGTGCATACGGTTTTTTCAAATCATCAAGTTCTGCAAGTGTTTACATGAATATCCTCATGGCCCATGTTTATCATTGAATTTGAATGAGTGTTTGTTTTTTGTACCCCCTCCCTATCTTTTCATTTGTTCCTGTTGTGAAAGGTCCTAATACTAGCTTTATAAACTAGCAAAATAAGCGGCATCTGAAAATCTTCCCGTGGATATTTTTTCATTAATCCAAAGAGGTTCTTTTCTATTCTTTCAATAAAAACATCATTCTGTAAGCCTGTGTTCCAAAGTAAATATTTGCCTTTAACTCTTCCTTTTTAACAAAATAAGGGCCAAGAAGAACTAATCCTCGAATAGGGTGTACAATACTTTGCAAAATCTAAAAAATCCCGAATCGGCCGCGGTCCCCTTTTAAAACCCAAGTGGTATACCTTAAAGGGAAATTAACCTCAGCGTATGAATTAGCTTATTTTGAATGGTGTAGTATATGCCTCTTATTTGATACATGCAATTTCATGTAAAAACACAGGATATAGATATAAATCACTATTTTCCAGCCAAGTTATCGTCTGCTAGCAATAATAAGGGGGCTGCCATTACTTTATGTGTACACGAACATATTTTTCATCCCAAGTAAAATTTCCTTCATCGTTAACTTGTAATTGATTTTTAGAGGACAAATATATATTAGATAAAGTCACATATTCTGAAATGTAAGTTTAGTTTTATATATTTTTTAAAAGGTCTTAATTTGTTCATAAAAAATATACTTCATAAAAAATATACGTCAAGGACGGAGAATTGACGTCAAGGACGGAGACAATCGTAACAATACCAAAACAAAGCGAGGAATCTGCTTTACAGGATGGCTATTAGAACTCATGGGTCGTCAATTATCTAGGCCCATGGCCAATAACAATCGTAATACAATCAGAACAAAGCGACGTATCTGTTGTAAAGGTAGGCTATTATCAATGCATATGGTACCTAATGATCCGTGTCATGCACAAAATGGCAGCCTCCATGGAAAGACGTAGCAGACAATAGGTGCATCTAGAATATCACGTGGGGTTACTTGTCCTTTAAGTACACAATAAAAAAATGCCTCTTTAATTATCCGGCTCTGTGACCCCTCCTCTACAAAATCCTGGATCCGCCCCTGGAATAGGAATTACATATTTTTTTGAACTACAAACTACAGGTATACGCGGGCTCGTGACTAAAATGTAAGTAAAACCGGATCGAGCACCATTAGTTGGGGAGTCCACGAGGTTAAAGGTCCCCTTTTATGGAATTACAAAGGAACTCCATTTAATAGACTTTTCTACTGTGAATCCAGATCTGTCAATCATATTACCTGAATTCCATTCATTAATCTGTAACCTTGAAAATGAAAAAATAACTGGGAACGCCCCTAAAAATTTTGGAAAATCTGTCCAGCGATCGATGACGTCATGTGACGTCACCCACAGAACGCTCGACTCTACACAAGCTGGATCATATCGATCGATGTGTGTGTGTTATGGCTATTGAGCTTCGTGTAGATCCCTTCGACTTCGTGCCATTTCAGCCCTTCATTATAGCTTTTTAAAGACAAAATCCTACATCAACGATGGCATCATCTTCTTCAGCCAGGACACTTATTCAGGATCAGATATATCTGATTTGGAGCATCAAGTCCCAGAAGAAATTGAAGAGGAATTAGGGGCCCGGTCGTATACTATGTTTGAGCCAGACATGTCGGATTCTGGGCAAGATTCTGATGATGACAGAGACGTCCCTGATTTTAATAACGGAGAGGATATCGACGGGAGACTTGGGAATAACAATTGGTAATTATTTTTTGATAATAAATTACCGATTAAAGTTTAATTCACGCATATCCACGTATTACGAATCTTGTTTACGCTTGCAAATTGCCCGAGAGGCTGAGCTGATACTTCGCTGATCGAGGCAGTGAGCTCGATGTGCGCTGGGCCGGGGTACACGCCGCGCCGTTTGGTTGTTCGCCTGCTGACCCTGCCTGGGCTTGCGCTTTTACTGGTGCATGGGGTGGTAGCGTTTGATTCTAGTAAATTCTAACATTGATATCCAGAAAACTCTTAGCTCTCCTGTTATCTTGCTTGTTTTCTTTGTGCTGCTACACTAAGTAAGTGTAGGTACCGTTATAGTTGACAATAGATCTGATCTTCTTCTTCTTCTTCTCCACCCAGGGTTTCATCCAGGGTGTCTGCATGGAGCGGTATGTGATGGAAACTGCTTACTATTTGTATCGACAGCAGTATGGCGGACAGGCAAGGCAGGATGCAACTGAAAATCAGTGAGTACACCATATTTTTTGTTTTAATCCTTACTGCAGTATTCCTGTATTATATAAAGCAGTTTGGATGCAAAATGCCAATTTGGCTCCTTATGAAATTAATATTACGATATTCTATAAAAGAAAATAATGTTTTAGCCTTAATGTAAATAGAGGAAGATTATTCTATTTGCGGTGTACATGTATTTTCTTGTCCTATGTGCAGATTAACGTTTGTTTCCTCTTTCCCCATCACAACATTTTACACTGCGGTGTTGACAACTAAATTATTTGCTAATCTTCTATTGTTTATTTGTGAAGTTAAAAGTAAAAGTTACACAATGCACAGTGTAGTCTATGATGTAGCTGACTACATCATAGACTACACTGTGCATTGTTTTGAAGTTGTCTAATCATAGTTTCCTTTGTACTCTTAAAAAAAAATCTTTTATAGGAAAGCCAGGCAGGGCAGGACAGGACGTGTTCCTCTCCCATCTTGTGCCGTGACAAGAATCCGTGCAGCATTTCCATCAGAACCATTGGCGGATCCAGGGGGCACAGCCGGCCCGGTCCCCCCCCCCCCCCTTTTGGAAGAGAAGTATGATTTTTTTTGTTGCTTGTCAGTGAATTATGGAGGGGAAACTGGACCCCAATAACCCCTAATTACTGAGCGATTTTTGAAGGTTTGGCGAATTTCTTTTTTTGCCCCCCCCCCCCCTCACTGAGCGACTTTTCGAGAAGCTGGCGAGACCAGAAAAATACGGGTCTACCTTTTGACAAACTTTCATTTTTGTGCCCCCTCTTTTACTCAATCCTGGATCAGAACAGAACAGGGGCTTTGAAGAGGAGTAGACCGACATACAATTTTGCTGTTGATATCTTTTCCCCTACCTTGTCAAGATCTATGTTTACAGAAAAATAAATATTATATGTTTTACTTCCACCTTATTACTGAGATTTTTATTACTGTTCTTAGATAGATTTTCAAAGATAATTTTTTTTAATTGGAAATATTCCCTGCATTTTACCTCTTTAGGGTAATTTCTTTTCAAAGTTTACTGTATGTATATATATTTTTTTAACCTTTGCAAAAAAATCAAAAGGGAGGGCAGCTCTGTGGAACTTTAATTTAAGCTATGCAACCATTATTTTCAAATTTTCTTTTTTTACTGGGGCTTGGATATGACATGCACAAATCTCAACATTATGCAAAGGTGATAGTAGAATTGAACATTTTAAAAATATTTATGTATCAGAACTGTTGTTCCATCAGTGTAAAAATTTACGCAAAGTCATTATTTGAAAGAAAAAAATATTCAGTACTAATGACTGGCAAACATCTTTTATTTAATCGGGTCATTCATGTGATCATCATTATTGTTCCTTCACATCATATTTCTTTTCAAATTGACATTTTTTCTACAGATTTTTTTTTCTTCTTCTTTCATTTGATTTATTGTTGTATTTATTATTATGTACTTATATATGTTGGTCTAGTTGTTAACTTGATAACGCTTAGATAGCATATACATGTACATTTATCATGTATATAACTGTTTATAAGAAATGTTAAAAATGCTAGTAGGTCATTGTTCAGTCTGTCTTTTCATGATATTTAATTCCTATACATGGATATCAGTTTCCCTGAAAGTTGGGTTTATTACATGAGGGTGTGCTACACTGTGACAATGTAAAAAATTTTATTGCTGTTTTTACTTCAAGTATCAGAGGAAAAGAGGAGTCTAGGAGGCTTATTTTGAATATTCATTTTCACTGTCAGAAATAAAATTGGAATTGGGTAACTGAGTTCACATCTAAGTATTTGCCCAGAGCATTTTTTGTAATTGATGTTGTAAAGATGCTTGTATCTCAGTCAAGAATGATAACTCTATTGTTAATGGCATATGAGGTCTGTTATTTTTTATGGCATTTGTTGTTTAATTTGTTAATGAAACACACTTTGGAGGCTAATCAGTTTTGTTTGTTTTGTTTTATTTTTTTTTGGGGGGGGGGGTGGGCATTCTCCTATTGAATTTTTGATGTTCAATTGTAAGACAACCATTTCCTGGATACAACATCTATATCTACATTTCTCCAGAAGTAATAATATATTTCAAATCAATTGAATATTTTTGTCATCTCTGGAAGAGCTCAAACACATTTACTATGCAAGGCTTGTCGTGAATGAAACTAACAATTGAAAAGAAAGGTGTGAGTGCGTGAATGAGATCAAAACCAACAATTGGCAGAATGGAAAAAGAAAAAAAAAGAGAGATAAAAAGTTGAGAGGAGATGTGTGTAATTGGAGAATATTTGGCAAAAAGAAGGAAAAAGGGAGACAGAAAGCACAAGAGAAGAAATAGTGAAAAAGAGAGGGAATCACTGGGGGGAAAAGGGAGAGATAAAAAAAGTTGAGGGAAGATGTGTGAAAGTGGAGAATTTTGTGCATAAAGCGGGAGAAATGGAGGGAAAGCACAAAGGAAGAAATAGAGAGAGAGGGAATCATTGGGGGAAAAAGGGAGAGATAAAAAAGTTGAGGGAAGATGTGTGAAAGTGGAGAATTTTGGGCATAAAGGTTGAGAATTTTGGGCATAAAGAGGGAGAAATGGAGGGAAAGCACAAGGGGAGAAATAGAGAGAGAGGGAATCATTGGGGGAAAAAAGAGATAAAAAGTTGAGGGAAGATGTGTGTAAGTGGAGAATTTTGGGCATAAAGAGGGGAAAAGGGAGGGAAAGCACAAGAGAAGAAATGGAGAAAGAGAGAGAGGGAATCATTGGAAAAAAGATTTTCTGTCAAATGAACTACTGTTAATATGTATAAGGTAGAGAAGTAGGAATCAACCTGTAACTGTGATGTATACGCCTTTTTCCTGCCGAATGAGGGGGGGGGGGGGGGTTGTATGTAGGTTGAAAGTTACATTTTCACTACATTCAGGGTGGTAACAAAAATCGATATTAAATATACGGTGGAAACTTAGTATAACGAGGTCCTTGGGACTATTAAAATTACCTGGTTAAATCCAGAATCTCGTTATATCAGTTTTAAAAAAAAGGAATATAAAGAGTTGAGACCAAAATATTGCCTTGTTATATCAGGAATATTGTTGTATCAGACCTCTTTATACTGAGTTTCCACTCTACCATGATAAACATTTTTGTAACACTCTTTATGGAGAAAGATCATTTTCTTCATCAAGAACAAAAAAAAAATCATTTTTAATAGTAAAGACCAATTGAGAGAGGTGCTTGTGAGGTAAAGCTCAGAGTCGCCAAATTTCATATTATTGATACATGTATGATCAAACTTGTTTCAGGGACGGCCTCTTCTTGATGCCATACGCAGCCCCGTGCTATCGACGAAGTCCTCCGCACAAAAGTGCTCGGAGCACACAACACTGTGCTCACTCGGCCCTAGACCGAAATTTTCTGTCTCCAGTACGTACGTTAGCCTCTTATTTGGGTAGGGTCGGCTACTAATGCTCCTTTTTCATGTAATTCATGGTCCAAGGTCTTCTCCGTTCGAAAATCCTGCAGCCGTATTCAAACCGTTACCCGAGCTGAATGACATTGATTTCAAAACGGTTATTTCTTGAACACTAAACAGTAAAAAAAACGATATTCAGTATAGGCCTATTCCCGGGGATTTATGCGGGGTCCCTTCCACTTTTTGAGTCTTCATTAAAAATTTTCACAGTCTCAAGTACACGTAAGCCACATTTACACTAAATTCAAGGTAATACTAGAGGAACTATAATCATTCTTAAAATCCATGTTTTCACGTGTTAACCCTATGGCAGATGACTCTGTCAAAAAGCAGGCTCGATCCCGGGGATTCATAGTGGAATTTATTGACAATAGAGGTTAAAGAAATGTTTTTTGAACTATCCATCCTTTCTCTCTTGCAAAAATCAGACTTGGAAAAAGATAGAGTAAGATAAGAAATATTTAGAAAAAATGATACATCTTTTTACGTGTTATATACCTATGGCGAACGTATTTTTCCGAGTCTTTTTTTTAACACAGCAATTTGCGCCTGCAAAATGTACTACGGAAGTTGGTGAAAGTAATCCGTCTTGATACTATTAAAAGCCTTTGGTTATATTACCTCATTCTGGTAATTATACAGGATAGCTAATTTCAATCATAAAAATGGTCTTTCAGTGAGGTCCAGTTTAGAGCATACGCATATTTTAATTAATAAGAAAATAGATGAGATATAAATGACTTTCAAAGCGGGATTAAATACAATGAATAACATGAAAACGACCGAGCAATAGAATTCTAGCATTTATCACGAGACAAACTATAGTTATCAAAACTAATGATATCTATAAGCTCCTATAGTAGGCATTACATACTCAGAAAAGTTTTTTTTTCAACCAACAGTAGGTAGGTTCATATTTTAACCAACCTAATGATCATTAACCAACATTTCTGAGAGTGTAAGTAACAAACAAACAAAAAATATATATTATTTTTCTATTTTAGACTGTATAAAGAAATGTGTTTTTGTAATTTGCCAGCAAAGGGTCGCGAATGTCACTTTTCATCACTCCATATAAAATGAAAATCACGAACATTTAAATTAAACATTTAAATAAGCCTTTCATTTTCTAAAAAAATATTACACCTTCAAGTAAGTCGTGGCATAATATTTGAATGATATAAACTCGATTGACATTACTTATTCATTATAAACAAATATTTGATCTCTCCCTCCTCTTGATGGTTATCGAATAATGCGACTTGTCAATATCGTCGCGTTTGTTTAAAATGCTGACTGCTATTTTTTTCCCAAGATGACTGTCAAATATGAAAAGTGCATATGATTTTTTCCCCTCTGTATACGATTTTTATTGACCATTTCCCTTCACTTAACCATTGTTGACATAGCTAAAAAGAAAGTTTTGTAGAAACAAGTTTTTCTTTTCGTGTCGATCGTTGATCGCTGAAGATAGAGCTACGTGTATACTGACCTGTCTAAGTTGTTGAAATCGATGTTGCACCAAAGCAAGTCATCTTCAACCCCAACCCCCACCCCGAAAAACTGTGATGTCGTCGCTCTTGCTTCAACACTGAAACTTTATAGCAGACTTCTTTGCGTGACATTTACATATTGCTCTATAAACAGGAGAATAATGACTGTTAACAATTCGAAGCACTTAATTGACTTGAATATATTGAAGTTTCATTGTAAGTCTGACGTCTTTTTATTTTACACCAATTATCTCTCTCTCTCTCTCTCACTCTCTGTCTCTCTCTCTCTCTCTCACTTACACTTATTTTATCACGCTTTCTTTACTTCGTATTCCTTCGCATGCTCCTTCTCCCTTGTTGCTCTTATCTCCTCTCTATCTGGTTTGTCCTGCCTTATCTGGTCATCGCTGAGTGCTGCGAAAGTTGAAGCCATGTATAGAAGCATTTTGTTGATAATGGTAACCAGATATTCTTTAGTACATTATCTTCAAACCATGCAGGGATATTTGTTCGGAGTTTTCAGCCTCCTGTTCCTGTGTGTTTTTAATTGGTGCGAAGGTTTGTGTGACAATTTAATTCAAATTCTTTGGTCTCCATTTTTATTTTATGTTCACTGACTATGTTAGAGCTTAATTTTACCTCCAACTTTTTTGTTAGTTTTATTTGTTATTCGTATATTTTAATTTATGTAGCTTCAACTTTCTCGTATCAATTTTGCGCCTGTTTACACTTCTCAATTCGATTTAAAAAATCATTTAAGCTCCTATGTAAGCAGATTTCTTTGATTTTGAAAAAAATATATATTCGTGTCAAACGAAACAGTGCGATATTGTAATTAGCTGGCTTGATTGAAAGTATAGTAAACTAGTATTATATTCTAAGAATGTTACTACAATTTTACCTTGATTGTAATTACTGTTGCTCAAGGGCAGCACTTTGTGGAGAGCGGGACATTTGCCTTCCACCTCATATCCTACTTTTACTACTACTACTACTTCTACTACTAGTACTACTACTATTTATAATACTACTAGTAGTAGTAGCAGAAGTAGTAGTCGTAGTAGTACTACTACTACTAATACTACCACCACTACTACGACGACGACGACGACGACGATTGTGGAATGCTGGCATTACCAAAGAGGAAATGATAAGACTTGAGTCTGCACAAAAGCGAGCCCTCCGAATCGTATGGGTCCACGATATACATTCTATGAGCAAGCGCTCATTGTACTCAAGTTGCCTTCCCTTACCTAGCGGATCGCCGCAAATCATTGTCACTGTCATTCGCGAAGGACTTGGCTAATAGCCCCCTCACACCTAACCGAATTGCCTGAAATATGCCTTGCGATGGCTGGCGAAAGGATTTTTTTTTTTAATCGTTTTCAATGGTAACTGATAGTAAATCATATTTACCCTTCGTGTTTGGGTTCGTACACCTTCTGAACTAACAGCTGCGATTATTCAAATTCGCGCGGAAATTTTGAACATGTTTAAAATTTCCCGAGGAATTGAAAAATCGTTGGTCATCTGTTTGAATTCGCATCTCTTATTTAGTCTGCGGTAATCGTTCGTTTATCGTTCGTGTGTTATTGTCGCGCATAGTCCCTCATCGCGCTTTTGCCAAAGTGGACCGATCTCGAAAGAACCCTTAAAGTATAGAACTTTAATGATTTTAAATAATTTGGCTTAATACTTATTATTGCATAGATGGCATAAATTAAACAAGGTTATCCAAATTCAACGCTTGGAAACATTTGAAGTAATGATTATTATCAATTATAAAACGGTAAAATACAGCCCCCGATATAGCAGCTGAAGAGCTCCTCGAACGCTGCTGAGATATGTGACGACACACCATGGACCAGTCCTGTCTAAGCAGACGATATCCCATAACATCTTACACATTTTTCCGAGCCTATTTTGTCATTTCCTCTTCACTTATTTCTCTTCCTTCACTAGCGTCAGTCTTAATGTTAGTCTGTTGCCTCACTCTTAACTTCGTGTATGGTATTATTTTAATGAAAAATGCAGCGTTAAAAAATAAAGGAATCAGTCACTTGTAAACAAAATAAGGCGCCATTGTATTTTCAGCTGCTTGCACCGGGGCATGTTCGGCGTTTCAAGAGGGAACGAATACCATCCTGCTATTATTCGGAGGGCTTTTCAATTTGAAAGTGGGGTTTATTTCATTGATCATTGACCCTTCTCCTGTGTATTTACAATCAAACGGTTTTAGCTATCAGAATCAGTTTCACTTTCCCTTTATAATGGTGTGAAATAAGGTCATGTTTAAATACACCAAACTCTTTATAATTTGATAAATAATTGCATTGCAATTACGTTCATTCATTATAGGACGTCGTCTGCTTAAGCAGGATCGATCCCGAGTGTGACGACATCAAAACATCGCTATATTTCTGGCGAATCCTCGGATATTCCAGATGCTGAGAAGAGCTTTTATTTGTGTTGTTTTTATAAACATCAGATACGCAGTTGACATAAAACTTATACGATTGCCATCTGTAAGCTTCCCAGTTTCTAGTGATACATTGATTGCCATTTGTGATTTTCTTTGAATAGCTACTTTAACGAAGCATCACGATGACAAAATATGAGTTGCGCATGGAAACGAAGATACTATGACAAACGGATTTTCGCTTGCCATCTTCTATGCGAAGGGAAACCAATACTAACTTTTACTAAATTTTAATAGCGATACATACACGAAGACAAGGCTAAGAGATACTAAGGCAAACTATGGATTGCGAATGCGAATGCGAATGCGAATACTCCCGGTAGATGCAGTCTTTCGTGCCTTCCCTTAGTCCAGTCTGGCCTCTTTGAGTGAGAATCTATATACCCGAAATCCAACATAGAGGGAGACATGGTACAAGGCCTCTCAACCCATCTCAACACCACCCAACATGTTGAGAGGGGTTGAGAGGCCTTGTACCATGTCTCCCTCTATGTTGGATTTCGGGTATATAGATTCTCACTCAAAGAGGCCAGACTGGACTAGCCTTCCCTCTGCCTTTGCCTCTTCCTTTCACTGTAGGCATGTTGCGTGGATGACTTCTCTGGCCGTAACGTACAAGAACGCCCGATCTATTCCCTCGTCTTCGTTTCTAATCGCACGCCATATCAAACCATTGCTCACTGTTCGTTCGTCTTATTGGGTTATATATCAACCCTTCGCTCGCCTTCGCCTGCAATTTACTCAAAGAGGTGAACCGAAAAATCGATATCCTTCGCATGTCATATTTATCCTTCGCTTACCGTTCGTTGATAAAATTTGACAATAGTTACTGATCGCATGATTTGACGGAAATTTTATTTGAATTAGTTGAATTCGCGTGCATTTCGTGCATTTTTCCCATTCGTCACCCTTCGTCCGCCTACATTCGGTCAGGTGTGAGGGGGCTATAAACCAACTTCTCATACATTTTCGCCACCTCTTGTCAGCTAGAGACACGATCATTCGTACAACAAGGCATTCTAGACCATATCAACGGACAAATAGATAAATAATAGATAAATAAATAAATGAGAGACAGCGCAATACCCTATTTTGTAAATCTACTAAATGATAATTAATTGATATACATGAGTGTCGCCGGGATATATATATCATAGTTTGACAAGTGGGGTGCTTTTTCTTTTACTTAACTTTCACTTCTTTATTTTTGTAGTTTATTTTAATTCCCCATGATATATTTCATTGAATTATATACCTCTTGCTCATTTTTGCCAAATCCATCTTTTTTTTCATTTTATGCATGTGTATTCTCTCCTCTAGCTCTCTATTTTTCTCTCTCTCTCTCTTTCTCTCTCTCTCTCTCCTCCTTTGCCTTACTTTCCACCTCCCTGCTCTCTCTCTGTCTTTCACACACACATAAACACACACTTATATACACAACCATTTCTCTTTCTTTGTGATTGCTCTTGCTCTTATTATGTCCTTACCGCTATAATTATGTAGGTTTCATAATTTACACTCTTTAAAATGATAACTCTTAACCCTTTCGAGAAAATTGACTACATTTTGAGGTTTGGTCCAATGGCTTTTGATTCAGAGCTGTAGAAAACATACCAGATGCATGTATGCATCGGATGCCAGTTTTAAAAACAAAAATAAGCTTTAAAATCGTTAAATTGGCAACACAATGAGAGTTTCAAAATAATCATTTTTTTTCCATAAAATATGTCGATTGTTTTCAACTGTCGACAAAATTCCTAACCATGTATATTGTATTCAAAGACATTAATACCTTATTATAACTATGTAGCACTGAAAGAGAAATATTGTTGTTGCCAATTTGAAGAACAGAATGTGACTAATTTAACCCTCAAATAATTCCTGTCCAGAAAGGGTTAAGACATATATTATAATCAATTCAATTCAATTCAATTTTATTTCACATCTCTTTAAACACACATTAGAAAATATTCAACAATCAGTATAAATTGAACAATATACAACATAATTAAAAATAACAACATTTATGTACATGACAATATAAAAGAAAGATGAAGTGTGGAGGATGTGAGGTTAATCCCCTAATTTACCACACTTCAAAAGAAAATACATAAAAACAAACAGATAAAACTAACATAACATAATCACATATACAAAGACAACATAACTAATCACATTAATTACATAAAAGGCAGTTAGATTGAAATTAAATTACTCAAAATTAAGAAGATAAGATTTATATTTTTTCCTGAATGCACGAACAGTTGAGCTTTCTTTGAATTCATTAGGCAAGAGATTCCAAGACTGTGGGCCTTTAAAACTGACTGTGGTTCTTGAAAAGTTAAAATGATAGAAAGGTACATACATTTTATTGGCATTTCTTGTGTTATACTTATTGGTGTTGCTATTATATTCAAAATATTCATCAAAGCTATTGGGTAATAATTGTTTAGAATAAGAAAACATAAAAGATGCTAGTTGTAATTTGTTTATATCATAAATATTCAATATTTTTAACTTTTCAAAGGTTGGGTATGTGCTAAATAGTTTGATTTGGAAATTGCTCGTATTGCACGTTTTTGTAATAAAACCAATTTTGTAAGGAATAAGATGAACAACTGTCCCATACAATATTAGCATAAATAAGATGTGATAGAATCAAACAGTTGTACAAATTAGTAAAATCTTCAGAGGTAAAATGTGTTTTATAATATTTAACACTCCAATGGATTTTGATATTTTTAGAGCAATATAATTTACATGTTCCTTCCAGTTCAAGTTTTCGTCTATGATTATGCCAAGAAATTTAGTACTGGTTTCTCTCTTTATTCTTACATTATTAAGTTCTATGTTTATTTCACTGAATTCTACAATTCCTACTCTTAAAGATCATATAACATGTTTTATAACGATTAAGGTAGAGTTTATTGGCAGTAAACCAGGTTTGTATTTTTTTTTTTCATTTCTAAATTCAGTAAATTATTTAATGCAACTGGGTCTTTACCTGATAAAAATAAACTTGTGTCATCTGCAAATAAAATTACTGATAAGATTTTGCTAACATATTGCAGATCATTAATATAAAGCAGAAATAAAAGTGGCCCGAGATTAGATCCTTGAGGTACGCCTACTGAAATATTTTTATATTCAGAATTTAAATTGTCAACAGTTACACATTGCTTCCTATTGCACAAATAACTTTTAAACCACTGTATTGCATCTGCCCTTATTCCATAATATTTCAGTTTGTTTAGTAAAATTGAATGGTTAATACAGTCAAACGCCTTGGACAAGTCTAAAAAAAAGCCCTATCACTATGTGTTTCTTTTCAAAAGCTTTGGCAATTTTGTCTGTTAACTCGATTAATGCATGAGTAGTACTGTATCCTTTTCTAAAGCCAAATTGTTTCTTGTGTAATATATTGTGTTTATTAACAAAAGTTATTAATTTATCGTAATTTTTTCTAATATTTTACTAAATATTGATAAAAGAGATATTGGTCTATAATTATACAGCATATTTTTATTGCCATTCTTATATATTGGTATAACTTTAGCTACTTTTAATGCATTAGGAAATATGCCCTTTTCAAGAGAAGAATTAAATATATTGCACAAAGGAGATACAATTGCATGATTTAACAATTTTAGCACTTATTCCATCATAACCAGGAGACTTACTTGCATCAAAACGTGATACAATATTGATAATAGTAGATTCTGTAGTAAGGCTAAAAAAATAAAGACTCATAAACAGAACCCTGTAAATAACTATTAAATGATGTAGATCCTGCACTATCCAACTTATCATAGATTTTCTGTCCAACTGCACTAAAAAAAATCGTTGAATAAATTTACAATATGAGATTTATCCTTTATGGATTTACCTTCATATTAAATTTCATCAATATCATTCTTACTTTTACTTTTATTTAAAACTGCATTTATAATCTTCCCTGTTTTCTTCGCATTGTTCATGACATCATTAAACTTATTATCATAATACTTACGTTTTGTATCACGTATCAAATTATTTAATCTATTTCTAAAATTTACATAAGTAGTTTTGCGATAGGTTGTAGGATTTCTAAGATATTTTTTATATAATATATATTTACGTTTGCTCATTTTCTTAATTTCTATTGTAATCCAAGGTTTGACATTTGCATGTTTTTTATTTTCATTTTTATCTCTTGGAAACATTCGTTATATAATTTTAACATATATTTCAATAAAACTTTCATACTTCTGATTTACATCATCAATACGATCTAAAAAGTCCCACTTCACGACTGCAATTTTGAACAAAATGTGTTGATGTGAACAACACTGAAGTCTCGTTTAGAATAAAATATTTGGGAATCGTTTGTATCAGGTTGAGATGAAATCATGACAAAATGGGTAAGATGATCTCTGACATCTATTATAACTACTCCACTCAGCTTAACTTTTTCTGGATTATTACAGAGAAAATTATACAAGATATTTGCAGAATGTGAGGTAATTCGGGTGGGATTGAATATTTATGGTAAGTAAGAAAGTGAAATAAAATTATCAATGAATTCATTAATATCAGATAACATCAAGTTTCAACAGATCAACATTGAAATCGCCCATAATAATACTCTCCTTTCTCTCATTCATGATAACATTCAGCGGTGCTTGTGTATCATCAATAAACGATTATACTCCTTGGTGTGGTGGTCTATACATAACAAGAACTATATAATTCTTTACTTTATTATATACTTCAATGGATATAGTCTCAACAGCATCGATGTGGAATTTGTTGTAAATTACTTTTATATGTAATCTGATATCCATATACTTATCTATTATTTATCTTCCATTCTCCTTCCCTCTATAATGTGTTCATATTCTTTATACAACACTCATTACTTACCTCTCTTCCTCAAAGACCACGTTCAATGCTGCCTTACTCTTTTTCCTTTAAATTTCCCCTATTAAGAAGTTCCATTGTATTATACAATACCATTTGTTATCTGGTTATTATCGTCCATTCTTTCTGTTGATATATTGTATTCTTCCTTCTTTTTTAAAATTCATGTGCCTTATCAATATTTTGTTCCATACTATGTAATTATCCTTTTACTTCTGTTCATCTTCCATCTTTTCCTTTCTTTCTTACTAGCTCATTCGACTTCCATATACCTTTGTTTGATTTCAATTAAATATGTTATTGTTCATGTTTGTTTCCGTTCTCACTTGTATGCCTTTATTCTTTTCACCATCTCTGCTTACAAACTTAATTTCAGTATTAAGTTATGCATTTCAAGCGTTTATATACCAATGTTTTACTATATGTCACCTTTAATGTTATTGAAATCATGATTGTAAACTTTTGTAATTCGGCTTTGCCGCGAAGAAATTATTTTCAATAAACCATTTTGAATGAATGAATGATTACTGTAATTGTTACCGCTACTGCTACTTCTACTACCATGGCTACTGCCTCTGTTACTATTTTAATACTCTTTTGTTGTTACTTCTATTATTGCTGCTGCTGCTGCAGCTACTACTACTACTACTACTACTACTACTACTACTACTATTATTATTATTATTACAACTACTACTGTTGTGATTGATATTTTTTCAAAATTAATGTCATTTAGAAGAAAATGTTTGATATTTTGTCGATCATGTAAAATAAAAAATAAGGATTCAAATCCCTTTACCTCTTGTGCCATCAGGTGGAGATGTCATTCCCGATCACCGCTGTCCAACGGGATGGGACAACCACCTTACCCGGTGCTACTGGTACCTTGATGGGCCTGCTCAAAAGACAACATGGGTGGATGCTAACCAGAACTGTCAGGACATCGGGGGTTACCTCTACGTTCCAAGCAACGACGATGAGGGCGTTTACGTGCAGGAAGCTCTCGAGAAGCGAGAATCGTTCGCTTCGATCTCCACGGGGATCTGGATCGGATGCCACGACCAGGAAGTCAATGAGAGGTACGACTGCTTCGAAGATAATGGATATCGGAGTAAGTATTTCAAAAGCGTTTTTTTCACAAAAAGCGTTGTTTTTCTATAATAATCGTCTTTTTGTAAATTGAATTTAAGTTTGAGACCTGTTGGTTCCAACTGTGACGCTATCGCAAGAAGGCTATCGCTGTCGAGGAAAATAATGGAATAGAAACTGGGATTTGATTATCTTTTTTGAGGAAGCGCCATAAGCCGGTAAGAGGCAGATACGAGTGTTATAATCATCACCATCACTACCACCCCCACCCCACAACAACAACAACAACAACACCAACAAACACAACACCAACAGCAACACTTTCACCACTACCACAATTCGGGAAGGGAATGGGTCGATATACATGATTCAGAAATACTGAAATATTCCTACGCTTGGAGGAGGACAACTCTCTCCCAGTTCGCCATCATCTCGTTCCGTCGATTTGAAATTGTAACAGAATGCCGATTTTCAGGTTTTAAATGTTAATGTATCCGTGGTATAGGGAGAGGAACAGGCAATAGTTTCGGAATTTTGTCGGAATTTTCAGATTAAAAGATGCTCAATTAATCCTTCTTGCCTTGCTTGTGGTCATATCGTCAAGAGTAAGACAATAATTCCACATTATACAATAACTTGGACAGGACATCAAGCTGTTGGTCCTTTCTTCGCATATCTTGTTAGTCAGGTGAATATAAACATTGACCACAACGTCCTTTGCTTTAATTTCATTGTGATTCAGACTGGGCTGATGGTGAACCAAACGATATTTGGGAGGAGGATTGCATTTCGGTCTACACAAGCCGTCCAAATGATAGTCTCTGGAACGACAAAGACTGCTTAGAGCCCTACAATGCCGTCTGTGAACGTAAGTAAAATTGAAGTAAAGTTGACAACGGTAAATAATCATGTAAAGAATATAGACCTTCCTAAAAATGATTAAGACAAGTCAGTTTATAAAACAGGTGCATAATTTGGTTGAATCGTTCACTTTCAATTACAATTGACCAACATCATAAATGCCATCCATTCCTATTTTAGAGGAATGATTCCTATCTTTCAACTTCAAACTAATGCGAAGAGCCCTAGATTCTTATCTCTTTTCAGGAAAACTTGTGTGTGAATTCTACACTGTATTTCTAATTTTGCCTCGCAAGGTTCTTTTTTCCCCTATAGAAAGTTGGCAGGTATGCAACATGTTTAAGACTCTGAAAACTGCTTATCTTTTTACATTCATATTTTTTTTCGGTTTGCAAAAACTCTCCAAAGGCCCTCAAAAATAACAACAAGAAGAACGATGATAATTATGATGATGAATGAAGCATTGCCATAATAATTATTGCAAATAAAAACAAAACAGTAAGTTCCTCTTCAAACCATTTTTAAAGGAGTGTGGAATTGTTAATTATGCTTTGTGCGTCTCCCTTTTGTCAAATCTTGGATGGAAGGCGGGGGGGGGGGGGGGGGGGGGGGGGAGGGATGATTATATATCCCAAAAAAAGTTTGCGGAGGGGGGATGGCCTGTATTATCACCCCCCCCCCCCCCGAATATTGTTGGATAAAAAAATAAGAATTGTGATACATTAACTTAAAACTAATTGTTACCCAAACTCATTATGTTTGATCTTGAAATACCATCACATTCTTTAATGATTACAAGTATGGAAATAAGAAATGTCATGATTTCAATGTGAAAATATCGAAGAAAAAATCGTTCGCTCGCATTGTTATTCTAAATTTAGCGATTCCGTCCATTGGCGTAGATCCTTGCATTTCTTCTCTTCATTAAAAACCCTTTCGGGATGCTCTAAAATGTAAGTTTTATAAACATATTTTTGAAAAAGTCCCTGGTGCGGAGAGGGATAACCCTTCCCACATAACCCCCCCCCCCCCCCCCCCCCCCGCTCGGTCGCTTTGCTCAGTGGAGTATCTAGGGGGCAGGGGGCACGTGCCCCCGGCGGCACCTGGAGGGGGCACAAAAAACGCAAAGGGAAAAAAAAATAGGAAATTAAGAAAAATCATAGCCCTTACGGGTTATGCACCCTACTATCTGCAAGGTAAATGCACTAGAAATCTAGTTTTTGAAGGTTAGAAATGCAAAAAGTTTCCAAAGCTCAGTCGCTTTTCTCCCTCGCATAATTATTTTCTTTCGGGATCTCGTAATTTCGCGCCCCCAGTATATAGTTCGTAAATAGCTTAAATGGTTCAAAAATTGAACAATAACGATTTAATTGCTTTGCTCGCTATATCATGTAAGTTTCATATGACTCCTGCTATATATTGCGCCCCCATTATAGGATAAATGTATTAAACAGCATTTGCAAAGGTTCAACCTTTGAAAGAAATCTCAACTTTAGGTAGGCTAGCTGAATTTGTCGACTCTTTCTCAAGTCTATAGGGGCTTCGTTAGTTTTGCTCCCGATTTTAGAGGTGAGTGAATAGAAAACCGTTTATCAATGTATAACATTTGCCCTTTTTTCCCCTCAATTGCGGTGGTCAATTGCAAAATTTCCTGGGTAAAATGCACAAGAAATTGCTTTTTTTAGGGTTGAAAATTGAAAAAAATGGTCGCTCGGTCGCTTTGAATTTAATTGAATTGAATTGTAATGGTTTAATAAAAAACAAAACTTGCAGCTAAAAAGCTGATGTTTGTTTTTACAAAGTTTGTACAAAACTGATCACATCATAATAAAAACATCAAGAAACAAAAAAATAAACAAAGACATAGTAAATAATATCATCATTGTATAGCAAGGAAAACCTTTGATAGATGAAATTTAAATAATGAAGTTTCTTGTAACATAAAGATGAGTAAAATCGTAGTAAAGAATTAAGGTTTCAGGAACAACAAGTGAGTTATAAGCATTAGTTTAACAATATGCAACTTAGGTCATTGTACCTAAAACAAGACAAGGGAATTATCATAAAATACACTGTAAAAGTTGCGTAAAGTTGTATAAAAGGATATTTACGTAGAATATTCCAGTCCAAAGAGGAATTTTAAATTCCTTCGTATAAAAGATTGTAAAAAAAAGGAAAAGCATGACCTGCACAAAGCGAATCAAGAGCGTATATTTAAAAGAATAAATCCGAGATCAGAGTAATGCGTGGTTTGTGAGAATCATGTAACAGAAAGGATAAGAACTGTAGGGAAGAATGAAGAATTGCAATATAAAGAAGATTCGGCTTAAAGTGCAGAACACAATTCAAACTACCTTTAACCTTCGGTCATGAAAGATGATATGGAATTTATAATTGCAACAGATAAACTGCGTTGGTATAACAGAAGATTCTGAAAGCTAAAGTCATCACAAAAGGCTCATCAAAATGAATGAATAACCATGGGAAATAAATATAAATGCAAATGCAGAGATTAATGAAATGGATTATAATAAAAGAGAGTCAATAAAAAGTGTAATGTGTGACCAAGTATTTGCACCATACAACAATTCAGATGAAACCGTTCATTAAAAAGTTCTAAAAATATAAAGAATGAATACAAATGATCAGTGAACCGCTTACGTGTATAAAGAGAGAAACCGGACTAACAGTGGTCATAGCCTTGAATTATTCATTGAGAAGAGAAAGTATTGAACATGAAAACAGAAGATAGAAAGAAGAATAGGAAGAGAGGAAGGAAATAGAATAGTGACATCATAATGAATAAACAACAAGACTATAACAATATAGGAACATTATTGCACTCAGAAACGGCTATCATTAAGAAGGCGAATTACAGAAGGGATTGTTGAAGAACGATATCTTTCAGTTCTACAACGAGGCATATTCAAATGATGAGAATTTCTGAGATCACGGCAAGAGGTCTGGCGGCGAGTAGGGGGAAGAGGTTCGCGATGTCGTGGCGATTGGTGAAGTTTAAGAGAAAAGGTTTCTAGTAGGACGAGTCGGCGAGAAGATAGAGTTTGAAGATTGAGGCGAGGAAGCGAGCTCTGGTAGGATGATTCGGCAGACTCGCTTTTGAACCTTCTCCAGACTACATGCTTGTTGCTGCGAAATTGAGGTCGACCAGACAGGAGAGGCGTATTCGAGGAGAGGTCGAATGTAAGTCGAGTACACAAGAACAAGATCCACACAAGGGACACCCAGGCGCCGAAGCCGACACAAAATATATAATCGCTTTCCAGCACGCGATACCATATCATGCACTTGGGAATTCCATTTAAGATCGGCCTGAAGTATCACTCCTAGGATTTTCTGAGAGTTGCAGTAGGAGATTGCCTTATTGTCAAGATGTAGGTTTTGCGGGGCTGGTTGAATGCGCCTAAAGGAAATCTGCATAGAAGAACACTTCGTTGGATTCGGCTTGACATCATTTGCTTGGCACCACTCTTCAGGTCGGTCGAGAACAGGCTGCAGCAGGGAAGTATTATGATGGATATCTAATACTCTCATGTCGTCAACATACTTCCATCGATTTCGATAGTTATCAACGGCGTAATTGACCAAGGTGAGGAACAGGAGGGGACCAATTTTTGTCCCTTGAGGTACACCGCACGTCAGGGTTCTCACGTTCGAAATGGTATCACCAATTTTGACAGCTTGGATACGACCACTAAGGAAACTGCACACAATAGGTATTGTTGAGGCACAAACTCCATAATCGATAAGCTTGCAAATTACGATACTGTGGTTTACGCGATCAAAAGCCTTCGAGAAATCGATCGTGCACAGTGTGGCTGATCGACGAGGCTTGTCGAGACCTTGGAGAACAGCATCCAGAAGGCTAACAAAATAGTGCGTTGTTGAGCTTCCTGGGATATTGCCGAATCAAGATGAGGAGAAAGATCAGACATAAGACGTTCAGCTAGAATTGTTTCAAAGACGCGAGAGAAGATCAGGGTGACTGCGATCGGTTTAAGATCCGAAAAGCTAGCTACAGGATACTTCTTCGGAATCGGAGTAACGACTGAAGATTTCCAGCAAGAAGGATATACGTTGGAGGTCAATACCTAACTCCAAAGCGAACTCGCGAATGAGCTTGATGGGGAGATCATCAGGATGTATCGCTTTCTTTGAGTCAAGCTTCTTTAAGAGTGAATACACCTTGCAACTGTGTATTCGAGGTGGAGGATGAGCTGGAAGATAAGCAGGACAAGTGGAGCAATCAAAAGGCGGTAGCGAGATATTAGCCGCTTGAAGACTTGGGTTAAGACCTAGCTCAGTTGGAAGTGTAGAGCTGTTCTTCGCTTTATTCATGACAACAATACTGCGTAACTGTCGATGCTACTTAGCTGGTTGTGAATTCTTCAGGTTTTCAATTCTTGAACAGTAGTAAGTTTTCTTCCGCTTTCGGATTGCCTGAGCAATTTTCTTACTCAAAAGATGACCAGTATCACTACCATTATGGAACGCACGTTGACGATTTCGAATCATGATCTTTATCTTATCAGTAATCCATGGTTTATCAGAAGGTGAAAGCTTCGTAGTGATTAGTGCAAAGTGCTCCTGGTATTAGTGGAAAGTTCTCCCTCGCTTGTACAATAACGTTTGGACACTCGAGAAGGGGGGGGGGGGGGGGGTAACTTCATTGTTTGCCCCGGGCGCCATAATCCCTAGATACGCCACTGGCTTCGATCCCTCGCCGGTCATCTATCATGAACACAGATCATTAGTTAGAGTATCACAATCTCGAAACATTCTGATTAACTCACAATTTTGAAAGCTACTGATGCTGAAAGTCGGATTGTATTTTTTTTTTTGGGGGGGGGGGGGACATATTGTATATACACTATTGATTTGATTTTTTCTCCATTTATTGCCCTGCATGATGACTTTTACATTTAGTTTAAAACGTTATAAAGGTAATAAAAAGCATAATCGGTGTAATAATTTAATGAAATACATCATCAAAAGAAGTAAATTATATTGCTAAGTTGAAAAGTTGATCTTAAAGAAACGAAGGTTCTACTGTATCCAAGCTTTACTCAGATTCCTCATCTATCATTTTTCAGGGGCTGGTACTAATCTATACAGCATAACTCGGAGATTCCAGATGTCCAGCGATATCTCAGGCGATACGTCCCGCGTGCTGCCAGACCACTGCCTCGTTGAACTGCCCGATCTTCAACCCGAAGGCTTTACGGTCATTAGCTTGATCCGATGCGCTGCGGCCTGCGTAGTTGACACGGAATGTGAAGCTTTCAATTTCTTACGTCATGATACTGTGCCGAGTTCATCGCCGCCGTCGTCGCTGTCGTCTTCAACGTCATCACGATTACCGGGAACTTGTCAGAAGCTGTATAGCCTGAAGAATATAACTGAGGCTTTTTCAATGACGCAAATTGATGGTTGCAGTTTTTATGAGCTAAACTAACCGGACTCAAACTTTCAAAGAAGTAAATAAAAGCAATTCTATAGTGATAAGCATAAATATTTATGGTTAATGATCTATTATTCCCTTTTCTGTGTTGTTTTTAATAGCATGTTTAACATCAATATCAATCAATTATTGTTCCAGATATCACTTCTTATCAATTCTTAATCTTTATGTCGTTTCCGCAAAATTGTTTTTGTCAAATTAGGGCTAGTACCTAGCTATAAATAAGCTAATTATTACCTATGTGTGTCATGTTAATAATAATAATAACTAGATGAGATCTTACGAATTAGGTGGTCTGGCCTTAATTATGATGGTCATCAGGATAATGAGGCTGATCATGATCATGATATTGACATTGACAAAGATAGGGATGGTCATGAGTATCTTTAATGCAGTAATGATGTAATTGTTAAACAAAGTACTGAAAATGAATTCCTTGATCATGAGATCATAATTATGGTGATGACGGCTGAATGACGTCATGATAACCTGATGACCTGAAAAAGCTTCGCATGGCATGTCCATGATCAACTTCATGGATGATATGAAATTGAAGGAAATTGACATGGGGCTGAGAGAGAGAGAAAGAAACGCAAAGTCCACCCGCAAGGTTTAATACATTTCCCACACCCACTTGTACACAAACCACTGCTTTCTATATTTAAGAGATAACAGGAAAACTAAAAATTGTTTTCATTATATTGCCCATTGACGCGCGTGCGGATTTTAAAGTTTGACGCGCTCGTGTGCCATTATTAGACGTCGAGGATGAATGAAAATTGTTGGAAATCGTCAAGAAAAACTATCCGAAAGCTATTCCATGCGAAGAAACGGCATTTTTCTCTCACGTGATGTGCGCACGCAAAACGCGCGCACGGTCGTGTGTGCGCGCAATTTTTTGAAATGCTTAAAATGACCTGAAACGTACTCTCGTTTGGTCCTTGGGTGATTTTGAGCATTTTTAAATTTTGACGCGTGCGTACGTGCGCGTCATTATGTTCGCGCGGATTTTTATTACATGCCACGTTGAGGCTTGACCTGACGTTCATGTGCGTCAAATATGGTTTACTTTTGATGACTCGTTATGAAGATATGATCGATAATGTGATTTCACAAAATTGTGCCTGGATGACGTCATGATGGCCTGATGACCTCAAAAAGATTCGCATGGCATATCCATGATAGACTCCATACATGGCATGAAATTGAAGGAAATTAACATGGCCGATCTTGTGATATCGTATCGTAAATATATATGAAAATTCTGACGAAATTAAGAGGTGATCTGTCCGATGGACAGACCACCTAATAATAGTGGGTTATTGTTTAGCGCACGTGTCTATCAGACACAACTATTACCCCGTTTCCACAGTTATTACACTGGCTTTAGCATAGCTACTCTTTTCATTTTCCCCCTTTAATTTACTGACATTTATTTCCAACTTTTCAATATAAGTATACAAAGTAATAACTGAATAAAATAATGTACATGTATGTTTAACAAAAATATGACAGAAAATACAGTCATGTGGTACATACATAGTTGGAGGACACACCTCTGAAAACAAAAACTTGGGACGAGGGTGCCTAGGCGTTAGAGTACAAAATAAACATAAAAAAGAAAAACTAAACTAAAACTGAAACCCAGAAAAAGTATAACATATAAGCGCTCGAGCATTTCATGGAATTATTTCCTGCCAGGTCGGCCTACCCATTTACCTCATCTGGATCGAGTGTGGCAAATGCAGATTAACGTATTAATGCATTGCCAAAAGACATTAGTACTTCGCTAGAGTTTCGCACTCCGTACCTTTTGTTCACAGTCTGGGGACTTATCCACAAGACCACAACACCTCTACCTGACTGTTAAGGTATGCTATATACATGTATTTCATGCTGGAATAGGCGCAGGTGTTTCTTGTCATCGATGAATCGAAATTGGTATCATACTTACCGGTAACGACAGTGTCATTGTCGTCGTCGTTGTTGTTGTTGTTGTAATACATACTAGGTGGTAAAAAAAACACACAAAAATATTTGACACTTTTGATCATTGATAGCTCAAAAGTTAACTCGTATCAGACTGAAGTTTTTAAATTGTAAAGTTGAAGGATATAAAATCGATTTGGAGTAACTTCTGTAATATTTCCTTAATTAGTATTCTTAAAATAATAACCTGAATATCTAATTAGATTTCCTCTTTTAAAAGGGTCTCTGAGTATCGGTAATTAATTCAGAGCTCAATTCATTGTGCCTTGCAGCACGAATTCCAGAGCTGCTCTTTCAACCAAGAGTCATGAATCATTAAAAGGCAATCCAACCTTGGTAATAACATGATTTGTGTGAAAGCAGAAAAATAAGAAAAACAGGATGGTGAAAGTTTGAAAGAAATCGGACAATGAATAAGAAAGTTATGGATGTTTGAAAAATGAGATCACTGCATCTATGCGAAAATCAAATTGGCAATTTGGTGAGGTCGTACACAAAAATATCATTAATTTGCGGTTTTCTCCGAAGCGCCTTTACCCTCGGGGCATGCAGTACACAAAATATATTGGAGATAGCATATGGTTATATGTCCCCATGAAAGAAAAAGATCCTGCTGAGTAACACATTTTGAAAGAAATGATATTTTAGTCATTTTGTGTGTTGGAGCGAATGGGGGAGTTGTCCGCAACTACATCACAGTGACATTACCTATTCGGCCAATTAGAAATTCCCATATGTATAGTGATTACAACTTTCAAAAATTCATAAGTTTCTTATTGGTTGTCCAATTTCGTTCAAACTTTCACCAATCTGCTTCTCTGATTTTCATCATTCTTTAAGAGAAACTTACCATTAAGGTTTCCCTTTAATGACAACGAATAGCAAAAAGTTGGCAGGTCCGACGCACAAGGGTATTGTTGTGTTCTGAATTCAATTACTGATACACACAGATTTTGTGGCTTTGATTTTTCAAAACGTGAAAATCTAGTTTAATATTCAGAGCGTCATTTTAAGGATTAAAACATAAATTTCACATAACTTATTCCAAATAGATCTTATATCCCTCAGTTTTATAATATGAAAACCTCAGACTGATACGAGTTATAACTTTTGAGCTATTTAATGATCAAAAGTGTCCGTTTTTTCGCCACAAAGGAGCCTACATGTATTACAACAACAACAACAACAACGACGACGACAAGGACCTTATCGTTTTCTGGTTAGTGTGACACCAATATCGATTCATTGATGGCAAGACATACCTGCGTAAGAATTGCCATAGTAACTTTTTCCCTATTATCTTCATTATTAGTTTCTCTAATCATTTCATTCAAATAAAACTTTGAAAAGAAGTTTCAGGATGCAACTTTTGCTGACGTACGTACCTTTATCTCTGTGTAGTGTTTGTATTGCTTGTCATATTTTCAGGGTCGCGTGAAACGAGGACTCGAGGGGGGGGGGGGGGGGAGGGGGGGGGGGCAGGGGTGCCAGGGTGACTCAACTGAATATTTTCTTTTTGTGTCCCTGATGTTTGTATGTTTCTGGCAGGGTTTTGACTGGTGTTCATGTCCTGAAAACCATGTCAGCTTTTCATCGGGTTTTAATAATTATCACAGATGATCGTTTTAATGGTGTGAAACTTTAAAAGTGATCCTTTTAAAGGTATGAATTTTGATTTCATTTGAATGTCCTGATCCCGCGTCCTCTAAAACCATGACCCCTAATGTAACACTTTTGAGTCCACAATGACAGAACATGAAACTGCGTCAGAGTTCTGGAATATGCTTTGTTCTTTACCGCTTTGATGCCACTCCGTTCAAACATAACTTTGAAAAGAAGTTTCCGAATGGAATTCTTGCTGACGTACATACCTTCATTGTGTATGTCTGATATCTATTTTCATTTCGATGTATGCCCATTTGTCTAGCACTTATATGATAGGGTTGGTTGAACACTAAAATCGGGCTCGCCTATTTTTGAAGAAAACGAACGGGTGATTTTACCAACTTTTTTATTTTTGTTTATTAAGCCCAGCATCTGCAAGTATATACAAGCGTGGTTCAATGTTTGTACCCTGTCACCATTTTGAGTATTTTGTTAAGTCGAGATTCAGTCCTTGTTTCTTAATTATTCGGTATCTTTAATTGCAACACGTCCCCCACAGCTCCGATATTGCGATCCCCCCCCCCCCCAAAAAAAAAAAAAAAAAAAAAAAAAAAATTATACCCTGGCAAAATGTTTGCGAGTAAAAAGTTTCCATGGAGGAACATATACATAGAGGTGCGTGCGCCATACAGAAACACTTGTCAAGCCATTAGACTAAATAATTTTCAAATATATCAATATATATATATATATATACTTATATATATTTTATATATATATACATATATATATAACATTGTAAGGAAATAACATATACAACACTTTGGCAACTCTTGTGGAAATAAATACAATGCGAAAGAAATGAGAGAATAATGGTTGCGTAACTTAAATCAAAGTTCCCCAGAGCTGTCCTCCCTTTTTTGAAGGTGGAGACATTTTTTCAGCCTTTGCAAAAAATTTAAAAAAGGGAGGACAGCTCTGGGGAACTTTGATTTAAGTTACGCAACCATTATTCTCTCATTTCCTTTCGCATTGTACATAAGATATATATATATATATATTAAATAACGATTATTATGGATGTTCGCTGCGGATAGGTGGGATATGATAGCTTTTTACTGGTTCACGGCCTTCAAAACCATTCGATACCAGATTAGCAGTAATGACCTTGTCTAGTGGTCGATTTACCACGGATCAACTGCCATGTCTACAGGGGCGGGCGACTGCCATGGGGAGTTTGAGGGAAAGGGCCGGTCCCTCTTAAAGGGACACTCAACCGCAGATTGTGAAGGTTTTTATGCCGCGAGAGGGCACGCATGATTGTTACGTGATCATGCCGATGCCCCGCGGGAGCAAACTTCGAACAGGCTGTTTGCCGCGCAACATGCACGCTCCGCGCGGAGCTCGAGCTCTCGTGCGAGATTCGGTCGGCTTCGTGCAGTCCGAAAAGTAATCCTAGTAGTCCAACGGACGCGTTCGACGCACAAACTTTGTGTACGAGTGAATGGGGCTTACGCAATCCTGACATTCCTCCCACGGCCGCCTGGTGGCGTATTCCTTTAAGTTCCCCACATGAATTTTAGTCCCATTCCGTCCCTGATCATTTTCCACGTGCGACTCATCGGTGACTAAATATTTAATGCGTCACACATTACCATGTGAACTGCTTTCTTAATTATTTACCCCACTCATAAACATACAGTATGCACACATCTTTATACAACCCTGTTCAAATATTTAGAAATGAAAAGAATGTTCGGGATGTTTGTCCCCCCCCCCCCCCCCCCCTACTTCTTGATCTGACGTACATGTCTTGTAAGCGCATACAGTGTTCAGAGGTCGTTCAGAATAGGGTTGTACCCATCCAAATTAGACTCTTTCAAAGTAATGTTCAAGAATCAATATTTTTTTATTTTTGTTTTAAATCACTTAGTAAGTGGAACTCCTAGAAAGGAACTTGCGTATGTTCAATATGATTGCGAATTTGTTGAATAGTGATTTTTCCCCCTAAATACAGTTTGCACTATCAAAGTGCTATCATGTACGAACATCGCTCATTAAAGACCTCAGCCTGACCGAATTTTGAAATATACCCTTTATTCATCCACGGGAAGCTATATATTTTCTGAACAAATTGAAACCAACTTCATGAGATTCCGTTTCCTGTGGAATGAGTAACAGCGTCCCGAATGTTGAGCCCCGGTGGTTTTTCTGACGAGGGCCCCGTCTCTGAGGAACGCTACTTTGCGGGGGGTGAAAATTTGATGACGACATGTCGTGTAGACGCACTCGGAGCTGTATACATGACATGTCGTCACACGTCTAGCGACCCCCTGCAGTTTCCTCTGTTGTTACGCAATAGGGAGGGGGCGGACCAAAAAAATTATCTTTTTTATTTTTTATGGATAAACGGAGACGAAAATTTATGAATACCCAGGGTAATTATATTCTTTGTTTACTAAGCTTTACGTCAATATATGGTTGTTTTGGGTCAGGCTGAGGTCTTTAAGGGAGTACAACTATTGCATGACTAATTTGAAAACAATTTTTTCTTAAGGCATACTCCCAGTGTTAAAGATCGTATGCTCGATCAGAAAAGAAAATCACAAGTCAGAAAAATTTGGAACCAGCGGGATTCGAACCTGTCATCTACTGCTTGCCGGGCAGCGACTTAACCGCCAGGCTATTCTGGTTCACGGCCAAGTCACGATGAACTGGAATCAAATACCCAAGATCCTCTTCTTTCTGACTCATTAATATTCAACGGTCCGCCGTGGGCAATAGTTAGTAAATGAAGAAGCTTCATGGGAGGAATTTTAATTTGAAAACAAATTTTTAGGCATACTCCCATTGTTAAATGACTATTTGGATTGCATTTTGGTAATGCTCTATTTAAGACGTTGTAATATGTTTGTGAAAGAATTAAAAGAACTACACGCAAACCGTGTCATACACATAAATGTACAATTTAGTAATAAAGCGAAGTGTTGTAATGATGCCTACCCTGTTTTATTTTCTTTACATTCACGTAAGCTCTTTTATACTCTCTATCTGCTTGATATCTTGGCCCAAATCCCCGAGAAACATAAAGGTGGTTTAAACCTAAAAACATGTCTAAATTACCGTGACATAATTTAATTTTTGGCGGCATTTCGATTTTTTCTTCTTCATAGTTTAATCAGTTCAATGGTTTGAAGCATGGAGACGCTTTGAAAAACCACCTTCATGAGTTCGGACCAACGAGTACCGTTCGCTATTTATTTTTTGGGTGTGTGTGTGTATGTGTAATTGTGTTTTTACAGACGTGTATCAATCAGATATGATTATTTACGTCTGGGACCGACCTTTAACGTCACCATCCGAAAGACGTGACTCAGTGTCGAACCTTGGTCCGCTGAATCAGTTTATAACTTCCACTGGTAGCTGGATTACAGGCGCACGCCACAACGCCCAGTTGGGGCAGGACTTGCGCCACCGACGAGAGAGGGCAGTATTTGAGCGCCAAATTTAGAGTACCTTTATATAGAAGAGTAGCGACATGGGACGTCTGACTTTTCTGGACACAAAATGGCGTTCGAATTCTTTCTATTGAGAACACCCAGGTGCTCATTGGAATTGAATAGAAATGTTACGTAATATTGGACACAAAATGGCGTTCAAATCTCAGGTTGTCGCTACTCTTCTATATAAAGGTACTCTAGCCAAATTTAAGTGGCAATACGGGTTTATTCCGTCAAGAATTGTCGGCATGAAAAACAAATTGTAGGGATACAATAAAACGAGCGAACCTGACCTGCATTTGCATATGTGGCGCATTTGGATAAACGATGCGCTTGTCATGTAGGTGGTTCGAGTTCGAGTCTCGTCAGGATCAGATTGGATATTCAGTATTGACAAAATTTTCTTTTGCTGAAATAAAAATAGAGTGAAACTTTGGGAAATTACAAGTCTTAAAGTTTGTAGTCTCTCGCAAAGTCTTCAAACTCTTGATCAGATCCCTACATAAATGGCGCAAGTCCTGACAAAAAAAAATACGCGCCCCGTTCATGAAGGCCTATGTGACCCTAGATGTGTTGTGGTCTAGTGAATTGTCTTCAGACTATGAAGCACATGGGTAGGTGTTCGAATCCCTGCAACGGTACTTTTGTCCTTTGGCAAGACACTAATCTACATTTGCCACTCTCCACCCAGGTGAAGTAAATGGGTAACCGGTAGACTTGAGCGCCTTTGACTGTGGATTGGCTAAAGCCGAGGTAATTATATGCCTAATGACTGCACAGTCCTCAGGAAGAACACTAGAGGGTACCATGGGGGACCCTGGGTAAATGTGATCATTATTATTACTATTATTATAATAATCACGTACCGGTAATGACCACTGATGACATCAGGGAATTACCCAGTTACATGTTTGCTGTCACCCGCATTAAAAAGTGATGTAATTATTGACACAGTATAAAATACATTCGAACTATTGAATTACGATGATGAGTTTTAGTTCAGACTATGATCCCTGCATAGAACAAGCAGGTCCCTGGTAAAGTTTTATGAATGACTGGGAAATATGAAGAAATTGGAATGAAGCCAGATTTACAATCTCGATAGAAAAGAAAAGAAAAACATTTATACTGAGAAGAGGCAAAGAATATATTACTTATGAACTTTTTGTGATAGGCCCTGAGAGGTGGTGTAATTTTCAGATTAAAGGGAGATAAGCCTATAATCTTTTTTTTTTTTGGTGTAATTGTGCTTTATGGATACTTTGCCTTTCAAATGAAACATAACAAAAATCAACAGTATGACCGATCATGTAATAAAATATAAATTGCGTTGGTGTACACATGTTTGTTTGTTTGTTTGTTTGCTTTTATTTCTGCGTTCTAATAACATACAATAAATCGAATTTTTACATAAGTATTACATAAGTAAAAAATCATGTACAATAATAGTATACAATAATAAACATAAGACAAAGCATACAAACAAGATTAAGGAATATAATAGACCTATGTAAATATTTTCCTCCAATAAACTAGAGAGGTAGTACGTAGAAAATAAACAACGACTGACTGTCAATTTATGTAATAGATATTATGTAAGATTACAAAAAAAATTAATAAATAAACAACGTATACCAGAAAAAAATAATATAAAGAGCAGGAACCTGGCTGGAAAAGGGAAAATTAAAAATAATAAACAAACAACCTCCTGTTCTTATTCACCCTTAATGATATTAAGAAATACTGGTCCATTTACCAGCATGCATAGCTAATTTGCATTTCCTTTGGGCAATGTAATGTTCAACAGATCCAAGCGACAGAAGATGATTGCAAAAGTGGCGGAGAGTAGGCTTTGTATCGCCGCACCAACGTCGAAAAATATAATTGTTTACCTAGCAGTAGCTAAAATTTAACCTATAATGGCTGAGCATTTGTGAAAATTAACCCAAGCATTAAGTCCATTGTCAGCAGGTAGGTCTGAAAAGCTGAATGGCTTCTTACTCAACTATCCACTCATTTGGGCAGAAATCAAGTATGTTTTCATTTCACTTGTTCTCTAGCATACATTATTGATTTTCTACGCATGAGCTGTCATATAGAAAAGAAAATTATGATTTTTTTAATGTGATGTTTTCCTTTTTTCAATATGATTACGCCTACTACCCTAAAAACTGACTCATATTTGCAATTTGTGCGTGCAAGTGAAATTTTGGTATCATCATTTTCCATAGTTTTAATTCAATCATGTGTGAATTATGAATAAAAAGTTGTGCATCACATGAAAGAAGAGAAACAGAGCTTTTCATACATATATATCTGATCAAGGAAATTATTCATTATGATAGAAAATTTATGCCATGAAATCCAGTTTCCTTTTTTCTAGGACACATTGCCTTTATATACATAGAGAGAGAGAGAGAGAGAGAGACAGAGACAGAGACAGAGAGACATAGAGAGACAGAGAGAGGAAGAGAGAGTAATTGAAATAAGGGTGTGGAGGGTGATAGAGGGAGAGAGAGAGGGAGAGAGGAAGAGAGAGGGTGAGGGAAGAGGGAGAAAGAGGGGAAAGTAAGAAGGAAATAGAGGAAGCGAGTGGGGCCTTATAGAAATGATTAAATTTTATATTTTGCGAAACTTCATCACTCGATGTCTTCAATGTATTGTGTGTCCGGATAGTCCCCTATTCCCCTTGGACAAATATCCCGCTGACAGGACTACATTCCCTATGTAAAGTTAATCATCCCCTTGTAAATAATATCTTCTATATTTATTGAGAGTAAAAATTTAGAAACGGGAAAACTGATATTCGGGCAAGAGGCGTTGGTCCCCTTCGCGAAAATGTGCCCTTTTCACAAACGTCTTGCATATAGGATCATACAAACACAAGTGTAACTTTTTAGATAGTGTAGATTACGCGAGTGAGCCCCACATAATTATCCGAACAACGTATACAATTTGATATCAGTGGTAACTTCCAGATCAGTTGAATAACATTTTAGGTTATTGTTGATACAATAGTAGAACTTCGTCACAATACATAGGCGATATGCCCTAGCCTTATGAAAAGTCGCCCAGTAGGTTTTCTATAACCCCTCAATCCAACTCTTGGCATTCTTGGTGACTTTCAAAGACCGTTTCACTAATTGTGTCAGAAAGAGGAGACAATTTTCTTTGCCTATTACATTTATGTAATGGGATTTATGTAATGTGGTGTTGAAATAGTGTCTTGAATGGAGGGACAAACCCTAAAAATAATGGGTAACAATTAATGAAATCCTCACATTGTGATATGTGATATACTGCATTTTGGGCAATCAGAGATTCACGAATGTTATTCTAAAATCAGCACTGCCAAAGACCACCCAGAAATAATTACTAGGAATTCATACGGGCCTTGCTTTGATTTTATTATTATTATCATTTTTTGGCTACTGCTATAAATTTATTTTACTGACAAAAAGCTTTGCAAAAAAGCTTTGATAACATTATGCTTCATTACACAGTCTTTGCTTTTTAATCGAATTATGCAGGTATTCCGAGTTTTTGTTTCGTGTATGAATTCATTCTGATGTCTACAACCAACCGCGCCCCCCCCCCCCCCTCCCCCCTCCCCATCCCCACGTCGAATCTCTTAATTCTCTTTTTAAGTGTGGAATCAGTCTGGCACAAAACTAAGTACCGTGACGTCAACGGAATCTTCAGAAAGTTTTCCATGAGGTAAACATTGGCACCACTCACCATGCTCACAATACTCTGTTCATTTAGATATCGGTGAGTCAATCAGTAAACATCGCATGCACTATACCTCTTCGTAAAATCTCTGAATCATAATAAAATTTCGTAATAACGAAAATAGTTGATAAACAACATTTTATTTTTTGGAAGAAACTTGTCATCCTCTCAAGTATCATCATGGATACCAAAATAATTTTCTCACACGTTACTTTAACGTTAGTCGTAATCTTTGCTCTTTTGAGCTTCGGTGAAAATTTTGTCGACGCCGCGGTGTTTTGGGACCACATCGCTGCCGGGGGAGGAGGAGGACGGGCAATGGCCCACGAGAAGGAGCCGGTACCCGAGTATCTCCAGGCGGTGGTGAGCTGCCGGTTGGGACAACCCCATCGACGCTATCCAGAGTGCCGTTGCGGAGAACGAGTCGAGATCGTACCGGAAGATGAGATTCCATTGGAAAGCCCGGGGGACTACCACGTCAGGAATAAACACACTCCCAAGGGCATAAAGAATATGTGAGTAGTAGAGCTACTAATACTACATTCATTTTTATTCCTGGCTTATAGGGTACTGATCAATGTATATTAGGTTTCTTTTCCTTATAAAAAGTTAATATGATCACATATATCTAGCATAATATCGTTATTGACATATTTTCTATATTATGGATAGGTTCCTCAGCTCTTCTGTTTCTCAGGAAGAGTTGATGTCGTTGGCGGTCAGATACCGAGAACTGTTTACTGATTGAGCCGATTACACTATTCGAACACTTTCAGCATGATAGTTCGTTATGTTTTAACTCTATGTTAGCACTGTGTCAGCACAGTGTGAAAACCGTTGTATTTTTGTTTTTACATTGTCAACTCTATATTTTTTTATGGAAGTATTGATTCCAGATACTCTCTGTGGTCACATTGTAATGTGTACACACTGTGGTTCTATCTGTGGCCACACTGTGTTACATCATGTGACTGTGTGTGTAAGAGTGTGATACAGTATGTATTAGCAGTGAGAACACAGTGCAGTCAAATAAAATCGCAAGCATCATGCATGAAAGTGTCCATATAGCAGTATAGTGTAGTCACACATAGTGTGATGTGCGGAAAAATTATTTGCAATTAACACTTTTAAAGTGTTAAGAATGTGGATACACTTTATTCACACTGTGTATGGATCTACTAGAGAGGAAACCACAGTGTGAGGACATCTCAATGTGACAAAGAAATGAAATTATATTGACATGTAAACTATTTGAATTGCCAACATTATGGAAATGTTCACAGTGTGGTCATAATTATACCTACTGTGACACTATATGGCCACAGAGTGTGGTGTGTCTATTATACATCACAGCATGGCAAAACAGATTGGGTGCTACACTTGGCCACAGCCTTAGCAATGTGAAGATTATAATTTCTAGATCATAATGGTAGAGACTAAGAGTGAAGCTCTAGAACATATCTGAACCATGAAATTAGGAAATGCTAGAACAATTGCTCATGCCACGTTACAACTTTCAAACTGTTGAATGAATTATCACTATTTCGTGAATATATGAAATGAGCCAATATGGCGTGATATAATTAAAATCACTGTATAGCTCCTTTCGGTGTTTTCGAAAATTATTCTACAATTTCTAGTATGCCCAATCAGGAAGCTTATAACACCCTAAAATTGTTCTAAATCATCATTTACAAATTCGGATGTCCTGATTTGAGATATCAAAACTGATATCAAATTGGACGGAAGCCACAGCGAATACAATTAAAAAGAAACTATATTTGCAAAGACCAGATTTACGTACATCGATTTGCGTCAGAACCGAGTATTTACAATAGTGAAGATAAAAGGTTAATGATAAAGGAAACAAAATATGAATGAATGAACTTTGAAACTCAGGTGATCCATGAGACCTGTAAAGAGACGATAACAATGATCTATGAATAGCTTTACAAACATAATACTTGTAAGAGGTAGTCTTTTGTACTCAGACATTATTTACGATTTTGAGTTTAAATTATCCCTCTCAACCCATTGATGTATTTTAGGGGCGGTTTTCAGCGCTTCGGGCAGTAGCAGTAGTAGTAGAAGTAGTCAGGCTGGTAGTAATAATAGTAGTAGTCAGGCTCGTAGTAGTAATCAGGCTGGTAGTAGTAGTAGTACGGTGGTAGTGGTAGTAGTGGTAGTTGTAGTAGTAGTAGTAGTAGTAGTAGTCACTAGCGTTGCCGGGGGGGGGGGGGGCAGACTGCCCCCTGACAACTTTGACCATAAAAAAATGTTATCGGGCAGTGGCGGTCTTAGGGGGGGGGGGAATCCCGGCCCGTGCCTCCCCCCCCCCCCTTTGAAAGAAAAGTATTCACTGTGCCCACTTTTGGATTGTGCCCCCTTTTAGAACTGATACCTTTTTTTTTTGTTTGCTTATCAGAGAATTATGGAGGAAAACCGGACCCAATAAGATCTGAACCCCCGCCCCCCCCCCCCCCCACACACACACACACTGAGCGACTATTGGAGGGTTGGCGAAAAAATTCTCGCCATTCCCCCCCCCCCCCCCCCACTGTTATTTCAGGTTTTCGTTGACATCTTGATCTTTAAAAAATGTACATCGTCTTCACGTTGTTCTTGCAATTAAACGTCTGAATTGATAGACTGTTCCCAAAACTGTTTTTAAACGCTGTGCATTCGGTCATATTTTATTGATAGAATTCTATACCAGAAAAATCTGCCACTATTTGTTCTATTGTCTGGATAGGTGTATACACAACGACATTGACGTCAATTGACGTAGGTATATCTTTGCTATTTGTTTGAATCTTTACATGATAATATCTAAATGTTATTATGAATCTAAAGTATATTCTAGATCGTTTGGATATGTAGAATGTATAGCACAAATTAATTACGGTATGATCTAAAAGAAAATAGAACCACACCTGTCGATTTGGGGGTCAATTGTATTAAGCCTATCGAATGCCTTATTTGGAAGTTCATGTACCTTGATAATCACAAATAACGTATCTTTACAACACGTAACTTGGCCTTATTTTGCGTGGCTGAATATAAAAGGAGGATTGTGATAGCGAAAAGGACTATAGAATTTTAATTGCAAACATCGATGAAAAGAGATAATATTGATAGGCATTCAAAAGAGGTGTGCCTAGACTTCATAAAATGTTACCATTAAAATCATACGGTCAAAATTAGCACTTAAACATGGGATCCTTTCTAAAATCGGCAACATATACTATTCTTTTCCTGTGCTTACAAATGAACTTGTTTTACCCTATAACTAAATCAACGAGTCTAAATTATTATTATAAACATGTAAGTTACCATAAATATATAAATATATTTTCTTTGGCGTTGTATAGTTTTCTTGTTTGCACGCCCCTCCTCGGCTCTTTTTAATGATAGATGTGTCCCAGTTGAAAGAAAGAAAAGGAGAAACAAAAGCAGGAATATCAACCACAAGGCTCTCTTCTGTAATGACAGGACGCGTTATCTGTCTACTTTTTTTTAATTTAGTGCGTGGAATTAGTCATGAAAAAGGTCGACAGCCTAAGATCAAAAGTTGGCATCCTATTCAATATAAGTGCATACGTCACTACCGGTGTATCCTGTATGCTTTGAAACTTTCTTTTGATAAGTTTTGTTCTCGGCTTTGTACAACCTTTAATGACCTAGGTGTTGCGAGGGAAACGTCTGATGTTTGGGTTCGTCATTATTTGCACGATATGAGCATGAAGCTACAGCTTCATGATATGAGCCAATGAACACCGGCTCGCATGAGTCAAGAATCACGAATCATTAATTTACCATGGTAGCATGAACGAGGAACACAAATATGAGATATTACCGAACAGTCATGACAATTATAAACATGCATCATTGGTTTGAAATATTTAGAGATTGAGTGAGAATAATGAAATAGTTTTCAACTATCAACAAAAATTTGTAAATAACACAATCAAAACTACTTTCGAAAAATAAACTCAAGGGAAATTTCAAAGGCCTATTGTACTGCCCATAAAAATCAGGTTCGGATTACGTAATAGGCGATTGTAAATTTCTATAGGTGATAGACAGGGCTATTGAAATTGCCTTCAGTTGATTTTTCGAAAGTAGTTTTGATCTTGTTAAATCATAATATTGCGTCAATCGCTGGGATAAATCAGAGGTCTATTTAAGAATGAGTAAGAAAAACACATCTGTATATTAAATATTGAAATTATGTAACAAACGATATACACAAGCAGGGTGAAGGTTTGAATGACAAATCAATTACAGTATGCTGGTTAAAAAAAAAAAACACCACACCTAGTTGCTTTGATCTATGTTATAAGACTATAATTGTCCAAGATGATCTGGGGTCGACGGTTTCACTTCCGGCAATCAAGCACATAATAATTACAACCATCTATGGGAGTCATGAAAAAACCTGTTTTGATATTCTTCGTAGAGAACGTCAGCTTCTGACAAGTGCCCTTCAACTTCAGGGTTGTTGAAGAATTCGATGCCTCTGTCTTCTTAGGACGGCGTAAAAAATTAAAAGCCTCACATTCCAAGTCGTCTGCGCAGGATACAGCGCACCTGATCAAGCTGGAAGTTGTGAAGCCTTTGGGTTTGAGATTTGGTTGCTCAACGAGGCAGTAGTTTGGGATCACGCGGGCCGTACCCCCTGAGATTTCGCTAGGCATCTGGAACATCCGAGTAATGGTGTGAAGATTCGTTGCAGGACCTAGAAAGGAAAGAAAAATTTGTAAAGGAGTCGAGATTCTTTGGGTGATCTATATCGTCAGAATCAAAATTGCGCTTGCGTAAAATAAATGCCTCTATAGAACCTGAGTGTCCCACGTAGTAGGCTAAACACTCTGTGAACACAGTTTTCAAAATTCAGTTATTGGCCACACTGTGTTTCCCCAGTAAGAAGCACTGTGAAAGGGTTCCAAGACCACACAGTAGGCCTACAGTACAATTTTTTAAAAATAAAGTTGTCTCTAAGCCTACAGTTTGCCGTACTGTCACCGTACCAAACGTAACATTATTGGTGCATGGTAGGGGCCACATCATATTCATTCTTTCCAACAGGGTAGTACTGTACTGAATAGGAATTTATGAAATTTTAACTCTATTAAATTTACTATAGGCCTACAGGGTTCATTTTCTTGAAAGTCGCGGAGGCAAGGGCAACATCAAGTATAAAAGCATTGTAGGTCATCAGAAACAACCCTTGATCATGAGCCTTGAATTTGTCAATTTGGAAATACCACGATTTGTAACATTTGCTTCTCATGGAGTAATGTTCTTACGTTCACACACGGCATGGTACTCTACGCCGTTGCAGGCCTTGTCGTTCCACAGTGGCACCACTGAGTTGTTGGGTCTACCGGTGTAAGCAGAAATGCAGTCCTCTCCCCAAACGTAGTTCCAACTGTCACTTGGTTCTTTGTACGCCCAATCTGTAAATTAGGATGAACATGATATAAGAATCAAAGAGGCAACTGAGATGACAGACAGCTCATGTATGGTTGTCAATTCTCGTGAACCCTCAGAAAAATAGTTCCAAAGACAGTCCTGACAGACCGATAAAGTCGGTTTTGCGGGCCATCAGGCTCATGGACAGTCAGTCTTGTGGGTCGTAGTTAACTGTTAACTGGTCTGGAGCCGATCTGTTTCACTCGATAATCACTGAGACGTAGGCATGTGATTTTTTTCTCGATTCCGGCTTGAGTTGAATGCAGGGTCAGATATCGCGACGTGCTATGAAACGCGGCGTAATATCTGACAAGCATGACATCCCCGTAGACCGAAGGCCCAATAATCCGTCAATCCACGAGGCATCAATGGCGGTCTCTTGAAGAAGGCCGGCGAGAAGGAGGCCTATGTATACTGTCTTAAGAGCTTGATCACACAAAAACACATAAACATGATAAACGCATTATTATGAATTGCTATATAGTGCATTCATAAAAAGAGGAAAGAGACATACTCACTCCTGTATCCTGTATCACCTGTATCTTCGTGGCAAACGTGCGTTCCTTCGACCTCCTGGTCGTCACATCCTATCCAGATTGCCTCTGAGATCGATGCGAAGGATTCTCGCTTCTCAAGAGCTTCCTGCACGAATATGCCCTCATCGTCGTTACTTGGAACGTAGAGGTAGCCACCAATGTCCTGACAGTTCTCGTTGGCTTGCTGCCATGTTACCTTCTTCCTATCAAGGTACCAGTAGCATCGGATGAGGTGACTGTCCCATCCCGTTGGACAGGCATGATCGGCAAAGACCTCGCCACCTGAAGAAAGAAAGGGGCTGAAATACTTGTATTTCGTCTCTCAAACGAGAAGAGAACATACCATAATAGAGGTGATTGTAACACTTTGAGTGTTGCTTATGTGGACATACTGTGGTCTAAGGACGTTTCCTCACTGTTTTAAGCTGTACCACACAGTGTATAGTAACTATGTGGGATGAAGTGCGGTTATTGTGATAACAGATAGCACAAGTGGGCAAAATTGTTTTTTAAAAGGTAGGCCTATAGTTTCAATCAAAGAAAGTTCTAAAGATCATTGGAATTCTTTCCTTTAACTAAAGCAACGTTAAGTGAATAGAGAATTGAAATGCCATACTAACCCTCACATCCAGAAGATAGGCTAAGGAACAACAGCGCAAAAGATCCGAACAGATATTTCTCCATGTTTAGAAGATTTATGAGAGATGAGCCCTCTTAAAACAAAGTCTCTATACGTGTTCAGAGATGCATATGGTGAACTGTGAGAGAAAGGAAAAGTTGAGGTATACCAACAGAAAAATGTAACAAAACAGTATGTAAATGAACTGTATCACATGATGATTAGCACCATTAAAAACTTCCTGAAATGAAATAAATTCTCCTAATTGTCAATAGGTGTAGAATTATGGAGGAAAACCGGACCCAATAAGATCTGAACCCCCGCCCCCCCCCCCCCCCCCCCCCCCCACACACATCAGGGTAAGACATCATTTGCAGCTGGTTATTTTCCAGGTCATTGATATCTGTTAGTGTTAGGAAAGTGATATGATAGTGCTTCAAGTGTTTGGCCAACTCTTCAAGCTTCGAGCATTCGTTTGATGAAGTATCATAAAAGAATTAGTGGCACAAACGCGTCGACACCTCACCAATAATTTTGTGTTTCCTATGTTTGTGCGATCCCTGCCACGCGTAGGTAATTGGGATTGTTTAATACACTCGAATGAATAAAAA